>OU452314.1:12070000-12225000 GCA_911728475.2 Pterostichus madidus | reverse complement strand
GATAATAATATTACCTTGTGTAAGGACTGTATTCAGTGCACTAAAAATAAATTGTACTTGAATTATATAATAACATTTTCACATATAATTTGTAATAAGTTAGTACAATTTTTTTTTAATATGTAACTTTATTATATCCTGATTTAAGTCAAGGATTTTAATTTTAAAAATCATGTTATTTTAATCGCTATTTAATCATTGATGGAAATCACGAGATTTAAATCATACACCAGGGTGTGAAAAAAAATAGGTTTTTTTGTAAAAAAAAAATTGGATTTTTTTAATTTAAATCTGATTTTTTTATTTAAATCTGATTTTTTTTAATTTAAATCAAATTAGTTTTTGAGTCGCATATCAACATTCATTTTCTTTTTTTGTACTTTTCATTGATTTGTAGAAATATTCAAATTTGCAATAATATAACAATAATATACTCAAATTGTAATATACATTTCGTATTTTTACGTGACTTATTATTATTTACAACAGTTTCACTTAATAATTACAAAATTATAACTAACGTAATTTTATCATAGTTATTTATTTAAGTTACCTATCTGCTACCTAGTGTGTAGTTTAGTTAATAATAATTCAATAATTCCATTATATTGGCTAATTGTTAGTACAAGAAATATTATTATTCAATTTATTTTTAATGGAAGTGTGAAAAATGATTTCTTTTACAGAAATGGGTTTTTATATTAAATATTTTATTGATTAAATTATAATAATAAAGATCTGCGAAATATTATTTTGACATCATAAATGTAACAAATAAAGCAAGTTAAATGTTCACTAAAAATAACAATAATTAAACAAATAAAAGAAAAACTATTAACTCATATAATTAAAATACAAACAGATTAATAATTTAGTATTTTGAATAGAAAATCTAGTTTTTCAGTCTTTGCTGTGTCCAGTTGCTTCCTTAATTTAGAATGCGTTAAATTGAAAATTGAGGAAATGGGCTGTACCACTGCTAAAGAAGCTGTAGCACTTCTCATTATACGAATACCACCATTTATTAAATTTGTGTTGAAGTATCACAATAAATAATATCGATGTAATTTGATATTTTAAAATTGTGACTCAAATTTATACCAGGTTCAACAAATTAATCTTTGAGGAAGTTTAACGCTAGTTCTTTTTCTTCCACTGCCAGAGAAAATGAACAAACCATAAACTATTTATTTTTTTCTTTAACTGCCAGAGAAAATGAACATACCATAAACTATTTATTTGGATCTTTGTCGAACAAGAAACGGTCACATGTAAATTTATCTTGTACAAGAACTGTATTCAGTACAATACAAAATACATTGAACTTGAAATATATAATAACATTTTCACATAATTTTTAATAGATCGGTACAAAGTTTTATGAAATTAAATATAACTCAATAATAATCTGATTAAAATCAATGATTTTAATAAAAAAAATAATGTGATTTAAATCGCGATTTAAATCACTGATTTAAATTAAGTGATTTAAATCGTACACACCCTGTCATACATACTGATAAATACATGTCAAGTGATAAAAATACAAGACAGATGAGACAGATTTACACGGTAAATTTTCTTGTAAATCTGTTACTAGTGATACTTGTTGAATGATTATATAAAATAAAATTATATTAATTATATAATTTTAACACCGAAAGTTTATTTAAGAATCACTAATGTTGTTAATAAAAAAAATATGTTATTTATCTATATTATATAAATGTAATTATCGTACATCGTAAACATGCTATCGTACATGGTACACATGTCAAAAATATCGTATAAAAAACGTAATTATTGTACATGTGGCAACGCTGGTTCAACTTTTGACATATAGGTTTCAACGCCACTTCTTATTATTGAGATATCCCAATAGGATTTTAACACGTTATTTATATATATTTTTTATACTAACATATTTTTCTTTTACAGAATAAAACCTTCATCCAAAATGGCGCATTTGTCATCAATTTAGTCCTCAAATTTCGTTGCTGATAAGAAATAAAGTGACATCTGTACCTAATACCTACCTTACTAATTTGGTACGTGATTCTTACTTTTTTTTAACATCGGCAATTACAATATTTATCGTCTCATAGATGCTCTTGCTCATCTTGAATGTGTGACAAATAATTTATTTAAGCAGTTGATTGCTTGAAATTATTTTAATTCAGTTTTAATTGGAGCTTCACCAGTTTCGATCATTGCAATAGTAATTACAATTTGAAGAGGAATTTAATATTTTTTAGAAATGTGAAATTTATTGACTTTTATGCATCTTAACTATAAAAGTATACAAATATATACCAACTTCTTACATCTGGGATGAAGAAAGATGAAGAAAGAAAAGATCATTCATCGTAGGGTGTTGTCCATTTCGATGTTACATCAGGGGTTAAGTCCAGGATTCGATGTTGTTTTATCTCTTCTTGTTAATAACTAAGTTGCTTGATGTCTTTTCAGGTTTACTTTAAGATTTGAACAATTGTTGAATTGTTTTATTTGTGTATTTTGTTCAAAAAGGGCCATTATTATGTGTGTGTGCTTCAATTTTAATTCATGTATAATGTGATTAACGAATTTGAAACTATCTTTAGAAAAAGTTCTTGACTTTTTTCTGTAATGACAAAAGTACTGTTAGCTATATTGCTTTTATAAATCAGAAGAAATTCAATCAGATATATTATTAATCATTAATAGTAATTGTTTATGTGTCCTTCAATTTTGGTTTCAGGTTTTGCTAAAATGAATTTAAATCATCTGCCTTTGGCTAGATGTCTTACTTTCTTGCACAACTTTTAATTTTCGTTTCTCTACTTTACCATTACAAATAAGAAGGATGATAAAAATGTGGAGTTAGAGACAAAACAGATTTTCACCATATTAAAATATCCCCTGTGGCTCCCTCCACTAAAATATTTTGAGGCTGTGATTTGACGGCTGGTAACCGCACTTTACGCGTATAAATAGTGTGATTAGCGTTACGGCATTTGAATCCAAAAATCCTGAACTTGAATCCCATTCAAGCTAAAAATGTATGAACACATTGCGGTTCGATGAGTTCGGACCTTGTACTGTAATTGGGATTTAGTTTCTGTTGTACAGAGTAGCGTAAATAAATAAATATATCACTTGAGGTGCGGACACATAGCTTATGTTATTTTATATCTATGTCTTGTCAGTATGTTTGAATAGACGGAAAACTTGTGAAATGAATAATAATGATGGTACAAAGTTTGAAAAAGATCTTGAGAACCAACTAATCCGATTTCCTTTTCAGAAACTGGAAAATTTTCTTAATTTTGCTTTTAATAAATTGTATGTGTTAGATGAAATAGAAGCAAAAGTTATGGATGTTCTAGTTAAAGTAATGCTATCAGAATCTGATCTAGTACTAACAATTTTCTACTTGTCTACTAGCTGTGGAGCCTTAGTTAATGAATCTTTGTCAGTAATATTCTTAGCATTTATATTTTTAACATTTGGACCACGAACATGATAAAGAGGTATTAAGAAAATTAAATCTTCAACTACTTCATTCAATGGTTATGTCACATATGTTATTTTTTTTTGACGTAACATAACAGTTTATTACAGCTCAATTTTTTTATATCATATATCAGCGCCGGCGTAGACTACGCCGCGTAGCAGTGTTTTGTATTTACTAACCACAAGATGAGTTAGGTTGAAAATTTGTTAATATAATTTATAAGACAAATTTCACACTTATTTCAAAAGATGGCAGCATGGCTGACAAAGTCAATAGACATATTATAACACAGGGACATAACATAAGCTCTGTGTCCCTACCACGATCAGCTATGGCTGAGTGCCACACCCAGTAATGAGTAAAAGATGTCATGATATATTTATTTGTTTATTGTATTTTTCTTTTCGCCGAAAATGTCTAATAATGATAGTCTAAAAAAACTTATTAAAGCGGGTAAATTTATTATTTGTTAAAGCATTTTTTGTTTTGTAAGTTGTTAAATTAATTTCTCATTTAATTCTTGATGCTATCAATATGGTAATCTCAATTTTTTCTTTTCGTTCCAAAAGATTTAACAGGTGTAGAAGAAACAGTCAAATGAAGATTATATATCTTTCTTTTCGTTAGAAAAAAATTGATAGGTCTGAAGAAACACTTTTATATGCCTTTCTTTTTTTTTCTAACGATGTTATATTGCTCCGGGGTCTTCGTATTATCTGTATTTTTTCAATTATGTTTGAAACATATAAATATATCTAAATTATGAATTATTATTTAATTTTAGATAACATTATTCAATTTTTTATTAATGAGAAAAACATGTAACTCCACTATTGTGGGAAATTTAGGTTTTGGTGCCATCTCATGGTTTTAGAAGGTACCTAGTAACAATTCTGAAAAATATCATAACGTTGATAATGTCAAATTGGAATGAAAAAATAAAAAAATATATTAGTAGTATTATTGACAACGAAATGCTTGTAACTCCATGTTGTTGTGTTGGCTATCCTACAAGAGCGGTAAACTGCGAATCTACATTGCATCCTTTTGAACCAAATGCGTCAGCAGTTTACTCTTATTAATAGTATTCAAATATTTTTTTTAATTATCACAAAATCATGTCAAATGGAGGTAAGAGGTATTCTAATTAGATTTGTTTCTGTTTATTGTCCAATAAAGGTTGGTAAAATGTCATGTATAAGTCTGTTTCGTTTAATATTGTTTTCCAATTCTCGAGGGAATGGATTCCATTTATGGTTTGATTGGTTTTCATCAATTTGATTAGTTTAATGAAATTCTCGGATACAACTGTCCAAGAATGTTTCTATATCAAATTTAGAAATTTCCGATAGAAGAAGACTTGGATTAAATAAATTTTTCTTTTAATTCATGATGTTTTTCTATCAGTATGGTAGAATGTTTCGTACATCTATATTTTTATTTTCATTTCAAAAGATTTAGTACTCGTATATCTAGAACAGTCAGATGAATTTCAAAGATGTATTCGTGGTTTTTTTTTCTGCCAGGATTATATGATTTTGGAGCGTTTACAAATCGTTCTTCATATTTTTTCAATTGTGTTTGCAACGAAAACCAATTAGATGGATGATGAATATTGTTAAAATAAAAAAAACACGAAATTATTTTATCTTTAGTTTATTAACACACAAATTACAAGTATACAAATGTTCGCGTTAGAGACTATATGCAAACAGTGTCTTATCAAAATATTTATTACTATTTATAACTTTTTCAAACAAAGAAAACCACATTTATTGATAAGAGTATGATGCAGTTTAAACCAGAACAAAGGATACAATTACTCATAAAGACTGGATTATTATATTACATATATATATATATATTTAGCGTATGGCATTACAATACATGCAATTTAAGTAATTAAATTAAATTAAATACAATTACATAAAATACACATATAAATGAATTTCAATTATAATTAGATTGCAAGGTCCAAGTTGTATATCCATTCCAACGCTTGTAGTGTGGCCTCCAGGAAATCATTGAAATTACCCTTATATGCTCGAAGAATACATTCCGATGTTATATGTTGAATTGTTTAGGTTGCGGCTCCACAGTCGCATTCTGCGTTTGAGATTTTTTCCTATGTACATATGTAGAGAGTCAGCGCATCTACCGTAACCAGTTCGAATTCTGTTTAATGTGGTCCATGATTTACGGGAAATTTCTGAATCATTACTGTATTTATGTGTCTCGAATCAATTTACTAGTTGAGTATTTATGTTTGTTCGCCATGATTTTGCCCATTGGTCTTTAGAATTGAAATTTGTTGCTTTTAGATGTTCAGCTTCACGTAAAGGAGGCTTACGTGATTTTAATCTTTCATGTCTTAATCTTGGTATATCTTTATGGATCGGGAGTTGACAGTTTTCTTTAATTTTATTATATTCTCGTAATAAGGCTTCGCTTCTACGGAGATTTGGAGGTAGTATGTTACTCAGCACAGGTAGCCAATATGTTGGTGTTGGACGTATGGTTCCAGAGATGAGCCGCATGGTAGTGTTTAATTGCCTGTCAATTAGCTTTACATGGCAGCTGTTTATCCAAACCGGCGAACAATATTCCGCCACAGCTCCTACGAACTGGTTGTAATTCTTCCTAATTGGAGGAATAAAACGGATAAGGCTATCTAAGTCAGCACTGTATTTATTCCAGTCAGCTTTACGGAAATTCCATCGGTGTTTCGGAGTAGATTTAATTAGTGGAATTGTGATGCCAGTTTCAATTATTATTGGTCTATGTTGGCTATGGGGCAAGTCTCCAAGTACTCTTCTTTGCGTTGGTAATGGTCTACCATTCGTATCATGAGTGACAAAGCAAAGATCTGGATTGTAATCTCTTTTCCAGGCAGCTGATTTAAAAGTTCCTAGGTCTTTCGCATCGAAGACAAGAAATAGATTTGATTCATTGGCCCAGTCCGCAATAATTGTGCCACATTCATCGTTTTGGGAATATTTCCATAATTCATTGTGGCTATTCAAATCCCCTGCATAAATTTTTGGGTGGTTTGATATAGGTAAAACATCTTTCGGCCATGAAATGTTTGGCGGCTTGTATATGTTAATTATAGTCGTTGTTTCTACTTGGATTGTTACGGTATGGATGTTATTTTCTGTTGAAACGTTAGAGAGTTGTATGTGTTCTATGTGATTACGAACATATGTTGCTATGCCGTATGCGTGATGGCAGGTGGCTCCTACAAGTGTGTAGCCGTAAATTTTTCATTTTTTTTGGAGTTCTTCTTCTGAGGCAGCATGGGTTTCTTGGAGTAATATCACATCAGTGTTTTTGTCCAGAAGGAGTTTAGAAAAAATTCACACTTTGCCCTGCTTATACCTACAATGTTTAATTGACAAACTCGAAATGAGGGACCAAGTTTTCTCGTCAAAGGGCTGTTACAAGAGCCTACTTGTTCGTTCGCTGTCAATGGTTGCATATTTGCTTTTGGCCAGGAGATCTACAAATAGATTGTATGGCCGCCTGTTGTTCCAGCTTTTTAGCGTTACCCAGGGTGCACCACCAGGAGGCGAGCTAGATTTGCACCCATATATATATATATATATATATATATATATATATATATATATATATATATATATATATATATATATATATATAAAATGGGGTAATGGCTCAGTGGTATCAAGTCGGCCTGTGGATCCTAAGATCTCTACAGCCGACAAAACATTTTCACCAACTTAAAATTGTTCAGAGTGCCACGCCCAGTAATGGGTAAAAGGCGTGATATATTTATTTTATAAAAATATCGAATTTATTAACGAGAATATACCATTCACTTCTAAACAATTTATTATACTGCCTGCATTCTTTCAATTCAGTTCAACGTGTATATATATTTTTTTTTCATTCGAAAAAAATTGGCACGTCTGTAGAAACACAGTCTGCAGTATTTGTTTTTTTTTCTAACGATATTATGTCGCTCCGGGGTCTTTGTATTATATGTATTTTTTCAATTAGATTTGAAACATACAAACATGTCTAAATTTTGAATTATTATTTAAGTATGGGTAACATTATTCAATTGTTTATTACATCTGAACCTTTTTATAAATTGAACATTCGTATATTTCTTCCATTTTATATCATTGCTATAAGTATGTATGTAACGCAAATACTATTTGTGATATATAATTCATCACTATCTATATTTATATAATTGATTGTATTATTCTCTAAGTTAATCATATTTGAACAATAATTTAGTTTTGTTGAAATTCTACTTATATTATTATTATTACAAATCAAATGGATGATATAAATGTCGAGTAGGCTTCAAAACCGTCCTTTATATTATTCGCATTTTTTAATTAATGACTTCTTTCAATTTTACTTTTAAAATGTTTAGTATAACGACTTTATTTCTCATTTCAAAAGATTTGATAGGTCCGAAAAAAAATCAATCAAATTAATTTCAAAGTTGTTGCTTCAGGATTTTTCAACTAAGTCCTCAAATATTTTCAATCAAATCAAGTTGTGGAATTGATTTGTATCTAATTTTCTCTTTCATTTTGTTTCTTATGTGATAAATAACATTGATAAATATTGTGTATGAAAAAAGTGGTTACACTATGATTATCTATTTATATTTTTGATTAAATTAATAGAGAATGAACGTAGTAATCTCTGTTTCAGGAACTGACAAGAACATGATAATAATTTGCAAATACTATAGAAGCACGTATTAGTGTTATATTACCAGCTTTTGTTTTCTTAGTTTTTATATCATATCTTTTTATTAAAACTTGTATTTTCAGCAGTCACATTTTTGATGATTGTTCATCTTCAATGCAAAAAGGAATACTTTCTGCAATTTGATTATCAATTAAGTTCGGATTGATCTAAAAGTCATAAATTTGTTAATTATATTATTCTGCAATTTAAATGCAGATTGAACATATGAAGCATAATTACTAGAAGTTATTGGCAATATTGCTAATTTTGTACGTTGTTTCATGTTTATTCAACTTGGTCTTCGAATATCTGTATTTATTTTTTAATTATGTTTGGAACGTAAATCAATCAAATGGATAATAAAAATGTCTAAATTCAATAGCATTTTTACATTTGTCACTTTTTTATCTAAATCATACGATTCATGTATGTGAGAATCAATGTATCTATAATTTGATAAAAAAATAAATGCGTTGATAAAAATCTTGATTTTAATCATCATCATATGTTATATTTTCTAATATTACTAATAGTAAAATTTTATACTTTTAACTTTTCATTATTTTCACTATTTGCCGTTACATAAATAACATGAACAAAAATATTTTTTTTGCATATACTAACTTTCTAAATTATTTTTTAACGTTTATTTACAAATAAATATGTTGTATCAGCAATAATTAGATAAATATATAAAAAAAACCGTATACTAAATAAGAAATATTTTTTTAAATATATTTTATAACTTAATTACTATTTATAAAATAATATAATTTTTATTAGTTATTATTCATATGATGCCAAAATGCTTTAGCATCATCACAAGTTTCAAAATATTCTTGTTTTCTAAGAATTTTGTAAACGTGCGTTACATTATAAGGACACATTTCAAATTCCGGGTGGTTCTTGAGACATTTTATCATGTGGATGACGTATCTCTCTGGTAAAAGCCGGTGTGTATTGTCGAATGGACATGTTATAAGATTGGTTTTCTTCATTGGAATAAGTGCACACGACATTACTAATCTATTAAATATACAAATAAAATACCTTGTTGTAAAATATACTTTATGCATAACATCATTTAAATCTAAAAGTGTATGTCTACAATAAATGTCACCATTTCTATTAATTCTTGAGTTCGCTTTTGATGTGTGATACTTGTATGTTTCATAGCAGTCATCTTGATGTAATATACGAAATAGCGGTGAAATTAAATAAGTATCACACTAACAATCTTTATTTAATATAATATTTAATAATTTGTTATCAGGTACAACAAAATGATTTTTAATATTATGTACAAATTAAATTTTGAGTATTCAATTTTATGTTTATAAAAAGAATACCAAAATCTTTATTTATAATAAAACTGTATTATATTTTATATGTGGTTACATATGAGTCACAGTACTTTACTGTGCAGAGCTTACGATACAAGAGCGTGCTTATTCACTAAACTAACCTATTTATACATTTCTCTTATCTTCTAAATGAGTCAACTTATGTCAGATGATGTTATGACTAATGTAATGAAACAACAGGTTCAAGGTACATAATTCCTCCCCTTTTAGTTTTTTCATTATATTTGTTCTTGCATAGCTAATTCACTTAGCTTTTTTCTTACTGTTTTTACCTTTCTTCATTTTCTTTCATTTCTATATATATTTATTCTAGGTAATACATATTTTCTTAAAATATAACAACTTATTAATATAAATATTATAACATATATTATATAAGAGTGATGACTGCTATTTTCAATTTTGATTTCTTTTATTTTTGTAATTTTTGGTTCATTTAATATAATATCTGAGATATTCTGTAATTTAGTATCGTTAAATTTTGAACTTATTAATTCCTTCTCAAATGTTTTAAATTCAATTTCTTTATATTTTTGTAAAATTCTTTTAAATGTGAAATTATTTATTTGACATTCTTGGTTAATTTTTATCTTATAGATTCCTTGAATATTTCTTTTTATTTTTATTTCGTTACAGTTCATTTGGATTTCTTGTTTATTTGGACTAATCATAATTAATTCATTTGTATTTTGAATTAATTCAAAAGTATTCTTTTTTTCAATATTATGGTATTTGCTATCATCATCCTTCTGCTTATCTAGTATATTTCCCATACATTTACTTATTTCTATAAATTGTGTAATACACAAGTATTTATTCTTAATATAACTACATTCACTTATTTTATATGTCTTATCTTGTGTGAAGTATAATTGTTGAGGTTCACTCATTATTATAAATCTGTCGTTCTGAATCATTGGTAATGGGGTAAACTGGTTTAATTTAAAGGATTCTTGGGAGAAGGTTGGTATTGATATTATAAAGTATATTTCTCCGTTATAGTATTTACAATGAGTTTCTATCAATTCATTTAAATTCCAAATGTCATTATTTTGTGTAGTTTGTTTTAAATTTTCGTAAGATATTATACTAACGTCTAGTTTGTGTAGTGAGCAAAAGGTTAGACTTGTTTCTTTTTGTTTTGTTAATTCATTTAAATTCATTATTATTAATATTAATTTCTGAAATTTACTTTCCATATCTATTTGTAATTTCCAATCTAAATTTCCTTTTAAAGCATGAATTATGTTCTCAATTTGACGTGTTAATTCTTTTTCATTATGTCTGACATTTTCTAATTGTGTATTAAATTTATTTGTCATATCTTTATTATGTTTAATGATTTCATCATTCTGTTCTTGTAATATTTCCTGATTTGTTTTTAATTTATTAAACATTTCTTCATATCTTTGACTATCCGTAGAATCTAAATTTCCCGTTATTGATTTAACGATGGAGCCTAATCCGTTTATAAGTCCGCGTTGTTGTCTTTTATTAAATAGTTTTTGAATTTGATTATTTAAATCTAAATAATTATAATTTAAAATATTAATATATGTTTGAAATGTTTCATTATAGGGTTTTATATTTTTTAATAGATTATCTCTATTTGTTCTTAATTTTAGGAATTCTTCATAGATGGGATTTATGTTGTAGTTATAGTATATTAGTTGTTCACCAGTCTTGATTTTGCATTCACCTAATTCGGCAAGGTGGAACCCATTATTGTTCGAGATATCTTGAATTTGTCCTTGACATCTGAAACTTTTATTTAATTTTTAATTGATTTATTTTTATATTTTTACTTCTATTCTTTTTATCTAATATTCTAATTTTTCCTAATAAGGGGTTATAATTTCTAACTAAATATTTTCTATATATTGGTTTCTTTATTTTATGAATAATTCTAGGATTCTGTTTAACGTATACTTTATCTTTTAATTCTAAAGGATTATCATTTTCTATATTTCGTTTTAATTTTTCTCTTTCTATTCTATCTTTTATAATATGCTTAATTTTCCTTTGTTGTTCTTCATAATTTTCTCTTAATTTGGATTGGTCTATTTTTATAAAAATGTTTTCATTTGATATTCCGAAAAGTATTTCAACAGGACTTAGTTGTGTTGTACTATGTTTTGTATTATTATACGCTAGTGTAGCCATTCGTATTTTTTCTGACATTGCTATGTCTTTAGTGTCTGGTCTTGAGTGTAATATTCTCAATTGTTCTATTAATGTTGAGTGAAGTCTTTCCACTGCATTACTTTTAGGGTTATTAACACAAGTTATATGTAATTTAATTTTCTTTTTACTTAAGAGGTCTTTCATTAATGTGTTATTAAATTCTGTACCATTGTCCATTATTATTTCTTTAGGTATTTTGTATGTTTCGAAATATGTTCTTAATTTATCTGTTATTTGTTTTGCGCTCTTATTTTCGACCTTGATAACCTGTGCGTGCTTGGAGAACTGATCTAATATTGTCAAGTAAGGTTCTTTATTTAATGATAACAAGTCTATGTTTATCATTTCAAATGGTGTGCTTGGTGTTATTGTAAGGTTGTCGGTTATTTTTATAGGTTTTCTTTCATATTTATTACATCGGCACGTTTCACAGTTGTTTATATATTCTTGAATGTCTTTATTCATTTTTGGCCAATAATATTTTTCTTTTAATTCTCTTATGGTGGCTAAGATTCCTCTATGATTTGTAAGACCTGTATGAAAGTCATGTATAATTTCCAATTGTTCCTCATTATTTTCTACGTTATTTACTAATTTTGTACACGCTATGATATTTATAGAATTTGGTTGGAAATTTTCTTGTAATATTTTTGAAACTTCTTTATCTAAATCTTTTTGAAATAAGGCTAAATATCTAATTTTTGGGGTTAGATAAGTTTTTATAAAATCTATAACATCTTGTTTAAAAGTTACTTTATTAAATTTACAAATAAATCTTTGTTTTTTATTATCAAAATATTTTTCTATTTTTACTTCAGTATCCCTATCTACTTTATAAATTATTATCTGATTATCAGCTATATTAATTCTATCATCCAAATATTTTATTCCTGCTATAGGATTCTCATTTGCGCTGTGTACCGTTTGATTATCTTCTTCTTGATCTATATTATTTTGTTCGCTACTATTTTCTGTTTCGTTATGGTTAACGTCGGGTAATGTGAAAACGTTTATTTCTATATTAGTATCTTCAAATATTTTGTTTATCTTTTCTCTTACTTTTTCCCATTCTAATTTGTCTAAACCGCATCCTAATTTTGGGATATTTATTATAGGTAGTTCGTTTATAATCATATAATCTCTTAATTCTTTTAAAGGTTTGTCTAAATTTTTTAATAATGGTTTATCAAAATGATTTATTTTTGTAATCAAGTGAAATATTATTTTATTATTTATTTTTTGAATAATGATATTTTTATTATTTCGTTTTTTGCAAAAGTCTTTACAATCATATTTTAAATTTATTTGTTCAGCCAGACCTTGTGACATTTCGCAGTTTTTTGATATACAATGTGCGATGGGGTTTTGTTCTAATACATCTCCTATTAAATTATTTAATTTAAATTTCGGTTTCTGTCTGGATAGTAGGTCTGCAACAACATTCTCTTTACCTTGTAAATAATTTATCTCAAAGTTATATTCACTCAATTCTATTTTCCATCTAATTAGTTTTTGATTTGGGTTTTTCATGTTGAATAACCAGATTAAAGGTTTATGATCTGTTTTTATGATAAACTTCCATCCGTAAATATATGGTCTAAAATTTCTATCTGCCCATACTATTGCTTTTAATTCCTTTTCTATTGTACTGTAGTTCTGTTCTGCTTTATTTAAAGTTTTAGAGGCATAACATATAGGTAATTCTTTATCGTCTGTTTTTTGTGCTAATATAGCGCCTATTGCAAAATCGCTTGCGTCTGTAGTTAGTATGAATTCTTTGTTAAAGTCTGGGTTTTGTAATATTGGGGATTTTATTAATGTATTTTTACATTGTTCGAATGTGTTCTTATAATTTTCATCATCTATATCTATTTTAACATTTTTTCTTAGACATTGTGTAAAAGGTTTTGTCAAGTTTGCGTAATTAGGTATGAATCGTCTGTACCATCCTAAAGTTCCTAAGAATTGTTTTATTTCTTTTTGCGTTTTTGGTAAATTTAAATTTTTTATTATCTCTATTTTTTTTTCATCTGTTGTTAGTCCGGTTTGATTAATTTTATATCCTAAAAATTTAACTTCTTGTCGTAAAAATTCTGACTTGTCTATTTGTATTTTTAAATTTGCTTGACGTAGTTTTTCGAATACTAGTCTTATATTTTTTAAATGTTCTTCTAAGTTTTTGCCAAATATTATAATGTCGTCCATATATACTAAACAAATTTTATTAATTAATTCGCCTAATGCTTCATTAATCATTCGTTGGAATGTGGCAGGTGCGTTTTTAAGTCCAAAAGGCATTCTAATGTATTCGTAGTGTCCAGAACTTGTGGAAAAAGCTGTTCTTTCTCTATCATTTTTATTCATTTTTATCTGGTGGAATCCTGAGTGTAAATATAAAGTTGTAAAGTATTCAGAAGGTCCGATGTGATCGAATATCGTATCAATGTTGGGTATTGGGTATTTATAATCTTTCGTTACTGAATTTAGTTTTCTGAAATCTATTACCATTCTAGTTTTTTGTTTTCCTGAAGCGTCTATTTTTTTTGGTACGATCCAAATAGGGGATGACCAGGGTGAGAATGATTTTTGTATTATTTTATTATCTAATAATTTTTTTACGTGTTCTTCGATGTCTTTTTCATAAATTTGTGGAAGTCGGTAATTTTTCGTATATACCGGCGTTTCATTGGTTACGTGAATTTTGTGTTCTATGGTGGTAGTGCAGGTCAGGTTTTCGTTTTCATTTGGAAACAGATCTGTGTATGTGTTTATAAGTTTATCTAATTCTCTTTTTTCTATATTATTTAAGTGACTATTTCTAATTTGTATATTATTTGTTTCTGCTTTTAAATTTGTTAATTCTTCTAATTTATATATTTTATCATCTAATTGTACTTTATTATCTTTAAAGTTTAATTGTATATTCAGTATTCTAAATGCTTCTATTCCGAGTAATATATTATAGGTTTTATGAAATTTATAAACATAACATTTTAAAGGTTTTTTATGAATTTTTATTATTGTATATTTATCGCAATTAGATTTTCCATTTATTGTTTTAAAAGTTAATTTTTCGTTATATGTTTTTACTTTAAAGTGTTCTACTAAATCCGGGTGTATAAAGTTTATTGAAGAGCCCGTATCAAACAGTATGACATATGGATTAATTTTTAATGCTAGTAAGTTCGTTGTTATTCAAGACATTACTACTGTATTTCTTCTATCTGTGTCTCTAGATCTAAAAAATAATCTTCATAGATTTTTTTGGTTTTTCTTTCTCTAATCTCTCGTTATTTAATTCTTCGTCTATTTGTTTGTAAAATGTTTGTTCCGTATCAAAGTCTATTTCGTCTAAGTCTATTTCCTCTATGTTATTATTTTGTCTTATTGTTTGTGTAGACATTGGTTGAGTGATTCGTGTTTGTTGTGTCATGGGTTTTGGGTTAAACCGTTTTGTATCGTAATAATTTTTTAGGTTTTGTCTAGGTGCAAAATTTGGGTTAGCTCTCTGGTATTGAGGTGGTTGTTTGGGATTAAATGGTGTTGATGGAAATGTTTGTGATGGGAACTTTTGTGGAGGTTGCCGATTGCCAAATTTTGGTCTTTTTACATTGTTTCTCAACATAGGTGATTGATTAAACGTATTAATAAAGCTAAACTCGTTTTTAATTATTAATTCTATCTGTTCTAAGGTTGTAGGATTTTTAATAAGGAATGATCCTCTAACATGATTTGGTAGTAAAGATATAAATCTTTTTACTATAAATTTTTGGTTTTCATGAATTATTGCGTTCTTCTGATCTTGTGAATAATTTGTTAAATGTATTTTTGATTTGTAAAGTGAGAATTTTTCAAGCATTATTTTCAGAGTTTTTTCTATTGATTTAGAAAATTTAGTATCCATGAGTTCTATCATCAGTGTTTCTGATGTGCTCTTGTCTACAAAGTTAGTGGTCAGATATAGTTTTAAATCTTCCCATTCCGCAAATTCATTATTACTAGTAATTTCTATTGCTTGTTCAGTGAGTTTTAATTTTATCATGCTGAATGCAAACATTCGCTGATTTGCAGTGAGATCTAGTGTATTAAAAATGTCCATAATTTTTGTGGCTTGTTTTATAAAATTATTTAATGTTTTAATATTACCGTTATAACATGGGATTGTTTTCAGATACATTTCTATTTCTTGTACAGTGGTGGTAGCCATTGTTACGTGATTTAATCTACTAGGTTTTAATTTTATTTTAATATATCTAGTTATTGGTAATGGTGTTAAGGAATCGTCTGATTCTATTGATTCAGAGCTATCGCTCTCTGACATAAGTTGTGTTATGTGTGTGATTGACCTGTGCCGGGTCTCGGTATTTTTTTTACTAGTCGTAGCTAGAAATACCCCTGTGTATTATGATATAAAAGTTTTACAAACTTATATAAAGAAATTCTTACATTTGTATAGTGATTGTGATTATGATTATTCTTGTGAAGATCATCTTCTGTTGCGGCTTCTTGTTCGTAGTTTTCGTGTTGTCTAGTCGAGACAGCAAGTGCTTCTGATGAGTGACGTGTTTCGGAACAGCAAGTCTTCCTGGTTGATCGGTTGACGTGATCTCGGAACAGCACTCTGAAGTACGTGAATCTTGTAGACGGACGTTGTGCCTTTGCGGCCTGATGGGTCCTGATCGACCGGTTTTCGTAGATTGTAGGTTTTGCTTGGTAAAGGATAAAAATCCACCACACAATTTTTTAGTTGTGTTTCGAAGCTAATATCCTACCGACTGCGCCAATTAAATTTTGAGTATTCCATTTTGTGTTTTTAAAAAGAATACCAAAATCTTTATCTCTATTAAAACTTTATTATATTTTGTATATGGTTACATATGAGTCACAGTACTTGACTGTGCAGAGTCTACGATACAAGAGCGTGCTTATTCACTAAACTAACCTAGTTATATGTTTCTCTTATCTTCTAAATGAGTCAACTTATGTCAGATGATGTTATGACTAATGTAATGAAACAACAGGTTCAAGGTATATAATTTACACATAATTTTGAATACATTTTTATATTATTATTAAATGATATAGATCATTGTATGTATGCTTCTGTTTTTGACAATTCTTTTAAACTACTTATAGGGTTAATTGTTTTAATGGATTCCATTGATGGTTTTCTTGGTTTTCATAAATTTGATTAGTTTCATGAAATTCTCGGATATAACTATCCAAGAACGTTTGTATATCAAATTTTGAAATTTCCAATAGAAGTAGAGTCGGATTCCAAATCAATTCATTTAAATTTATTAGCTTGGTATATGGTAGAATGTTTCGTACATCTCTATTTTTTTTTCATTCCAAGAGATTTAACAGATCCAGAAGAAACAAACAGATGAGTTTCAAATATGTATTCTTTGTTGTCTTTTTTCTACCGATATTGCATTACTTCGGAGCTTCTTCAAATTGATCATATTTTGTCAATTGTGTTTGAAACGAAAACTTAAAACTTATCAGATGCATGATAAAAATGTCAAATTTATTAAGGGTTTTAAAACCGTTCTTTATATAGACTGCATTCCATCAGTTAGAATATATATATATATATATATATATATATATATATATATATATATATATATATATATATATATATATATATATATATATATATATATATAAATTAAGTTTGATCAATTGAAAACTTATTTTTTTAAAAGATTTTCTTTATTTTTACAAGTGTTACAGAAGTTTATATTTTTGAACAGAGTTTTTACAAGTACAGTGGTTATATCAAGAATAATCTCATTTACATTATTTTAGTTATATATACAAGGATTATCTGTAGTACGTGCTACTAGAGGAATAACATGTTGTTCCCGTTTCGACGAAAACAAGATGATTCAATCTAATAAATTATTGTGTAATAGGGGCGAGTTCCTTATATAATTCCTCCCTCATTAAGAATAGAAGTTACGTTTTCGGAATTTCTATTAAGTTCTTTTAAAGTTACTTTCAAATTATTTGAATTTGATCTCTTAAATTTTCTTTTCAGATAATCTTTGTATTTACATATCAATATTGGGATGGCTAGCTCAGTGGTATGAAGTCGGCCTGTGGATCGTGAGATTCCTGGTTCGATTCCCACAGGCGACAAATTTTCATAATTTGAAAAAGCTATTCCTGTGGCTCCTCCACCACTAACATGTTTGGGGGCCGTGATTTTACGACTGGTAACCGCACTTCACGCGCAAAATATATCATTTACCGAGATCTGCTTCAGCAGAGTGATGATATATATATATATATACATATATATATTTTTATTGCATTATTATAAGGGGATTCCAATTGAATATTACTTTCTGCCTTATATCTAATTAATGATATATTCTTTATTTCATCTTTAATTTTTTATATATGATTATTAATTACGTTTATATGGATATCAATCAATTCTCCAACATTATTTTTTATTTACATTTGATTATTAATTTTACAATTATTAGTATAATATATTCCTTTTAAATTTTTAATATTTAACTCATTATTACAGTAATATTTAATTTGTTTCTCCTTTGGAAAGAATAAATAGATCAAGTCTGAATTTTTTATATTAATAACTGAGTTTATAGGTGATAATTTATTATATTCACAAAATTTAAAGTCCTTATAACAGATTATATTTTCTAAGCATTTTTCATATTCGTTACTTTGAGATAAGCAATAATATTGTCTATGATTAATTTTAGTACATTTATTTACAGGTTTAATTCTACAATTATTCTTTGTGTATAAACTCTTATAGTGTTTATGTTAGTATTTACAATTTTATTTACAACATTTTTGTGAATTATAATTTTGTTTTTCTGTTTCCAAATTAATTTTGTAAAAATCAAGTATGTTAAAAAAAACAATAAGTATAAAATAAATAAAATATTGTAGTTGAGTGATGACAGTTAATTAACGCGTATTTATTTTAATTTGTTCACATAAACATTTATGCTTTCAGAGCATTATTTCATCAGTTTATTGTTTCGTATGTGTTGTGTAAGTGTGTGGGTATTGGGGTGGCTTGCAAAAGTTCTTCTTTAAGGACATTGGATCGGATTTCAATGAGGATGATTAATTTATTATCTTTTATAGAGCTATATGTTTTCAAGATATTATTATTTTGAATATAATTTATTAAGATTGTTTTTATCAAGTTATCGTCGTTTTAATTAATTTCGATTAATAATGCATCGCGATTAATTACTCCAAAGTACCGAGTATTTAATTTATCGAAAGTTATGGTTTCTTTCAAAAGTATTAAGGAAAAGTAAAGTTCTTGTCCTATTTTAATTAACTCATTCATCCAATTTTGCGTTCGGATAATATCAATGTCATCTAAAAATTTTCCAATTATTTTTTCAAAGTTATTTAATTTCGCGTTTAAAATGATATTATGTTCATCAATAATTTTTATTTTATCATTAAATTGTGTTGTAATATTATTATTAATATTTATTATTGCATTCACTTTATCAGTCAGTTTATTTTCGTTATTAATTATATTATCTATTATTTGGTCGTATCGTTCTTTATCTGCTGAATCAAAGTTTCCTGTTATACTTTTAATAATAGATTCGAGTCCATCGATTAATCCGCGTTTTACTCTTTTTGTTATAAAAAGTTGTATTTTATCTTTTAGGTGTATCATGAGATTATTCAATATATTTTTGTATGTTGTTATATTTATACTTTTGCATTTTAGTGTATACTGTGTTAGTATTTGTTTCTAGCATGTAATATTGTTTCAGAATGTTATGTAAGGGTATTTGGAATGATATTATTTGTATGTTTACCTGTACGTAGGCAGTTCCTAGATCGAGTATGTTAAGTTCGGTGTTAATATCATCTTGTATGATTTGGGATATCCCGAAAGGAGTTAATCTGTAACAACACGGAGTGTTTTAAGATTGGATAATTTATGTTTTTATCTTTTTCATCTATGATTTGACCTCTTTGGTGTCGTATAGTTTTTACGTCTAATATTTTGAATTTAGGTTTCTCTATTTTTCCTGAATTTCTTTTATTTATTTTCACGTAGACTTGTTGGGGAATTTCATATTCTTTTTCAATTTGTGATGAATATATTATTTTATTTTGTTCTATATTACGTTTAACTTGTTCGTTAATTTGTTCTAAAGTTTCAGCATGTTTTTGTAGGTATTCATCAATTTGTATTTCTTCCGGTTTTAGGTTTGGTTCGTCCAAATATAATTTATAGGGGTGTTCTTTTCTTAGTGGAATTGATACTATTATTGTAGGCTAATAAGGCTAATAATCTTTCTTTTAGTTGTAATATTTTTATTATTGGATTTTGGTTAATGACTCTCATATGTTCTATTATGGATGAATGAAATCTTTCGACTATTCCATTACTCTTTGGGTTGTCGATTGAGATATAGTGGATATCAATTTTCCTAAGAGCTAAATAATTTTAAATTGTTTTATTATTACATTTCAGGCCATTATCAGATGTTATTTCTTTGGGTATCATAAAGTGTGTAAAATATTAAATTAATTTATTCAAAATTGTAATCGTATTTTTATCTTTAATTACGTATGCTATTGCAAATTTAGAAAAAGCATCTACAATAGTTAATATCTTATTTTATTCTAATGACAGAAGGGCTATATGTAATTTTTTAAATGGTTTTTCTGCTGTTGGTGTTAAGATATTTGGAATTTGTATAGGGTTCCTTTCATATTTTGTAGTTAGGCAGGTATTACATTTTGAATATATTTTTTGCATATTAGGCCAATAATATTTTTGTTTTAATTTATTATACGTTTCTGTAATGCCTCTATGGTTTGTTTTACCTTCGTGATAGTTCCTTATGGTGATTTGTTGTTCCTCTTTATTTTCGATATCAGTGTTCATTGTTTTACACGCTACTAATTTATAACTGTTTGCATTGAAATAAGTTTGTAAGACGTCATTAAATGTTAATTTAAATTTTTCTGGTATTAGACAATAATACGTTATCCCAGGTTGTAAATATTCTTTAATAAATTTCATAATTTTCTTATTACTTTCAATTTTAGTTAAGTAGAAATATATTCGTTGAATTTTGCTATTAAATAATTTTTCTATTTTAATATCGCTTCTTCCGTTTTGTATTTCTTTTATAATTATTTGATTTTTACATGTATTTATTAGGATCTCTAAATATACTAAGCCGTATACAGGGTTCTCATCGTCAGAGTGTGCGGTGTCGGTTTCACTACCTGTTTGTACTATAACTGAGCTTGTATCTGAGTTTAAGTTTAATTCCATATTACTAAATTTTTTGTAGTTGTTAATCTTAATATTTGAGTTTGAAAATATTTTTTAAATTAAGTTTTCTATTTTATTCCAATTGTTTCTATCTAATCCAGAGCAGATCTTTGGCATATCTATTTCATTTATTTCGTTTGGTATACAGTAATCTAATAATTTTGCTAAACATATTTTAATATTCGCGATTGTTGGTTTGTCAAAATGATTTTCGTTCGTTATTAAGTGGCAAATTGATCTTGGGTCTTTTCGAATTAAAATATTATTATCTACGTTGTAATAAGATTTACAAGGGTAGATTTTCTTTACTTGTCCGGCAAAACCTTTGCTCATTTCTTTATCTCTAGAGAGACAGTGAATTAAGGGGTTATTTGATTTAAATATATTTAAATTTTTATATTCTATTTTAAATTCGGGCTTAATCCGAGATAATAATAATAATAATATCAATTTTATTTAGCAACCGTTCAGCCGAAGCTGATCTTACACGTAATTTTTACATTTATCAAATGTGGTACAAACAGATCATATAAAGATATACAGCAAGCATATAAAATAAAATTGAAAACAAACAAACAAAGCAAATCGGTTAAGTAGAAAACATAGAATTTGAGATAAAATAGTTTTTTAGATGTGTAGTAAATGATTTATTATTTAGCAACTTTAATTGTTTAGGTACTTGATTGTAGATGGAAGAACAATTGTAACTGAAACAACGCTTAAATAGAGCAGTACTATGAAAGGGAATGTGAATGTGAATGTCAGTTGCATTACTTAAATCTCGTTTGTGTAATGTAGTACGATAGGACAATTTATTGGATAAGTAAAAAGGAACATTAGACGACATGATACGATGAATTAAACAGGCAAAGTGATGAATTCTACGCTGATGCATATTTAACCAATCTAAGTCGGAAATCAGCGAGGAAACAGATTCAAATCTTCTTCGGCTTAAAGCAAATCTAACACACATATTTTGTACTCTCTGTATTCGCTTTATATCATAGGTTGATAAACATGGTCCATAAACAGTATCACAATAATTGAATACAGAGAGTACAAGAGAATCGGCTAAAATCAATTTATGTTTTCTCGATAGAACAAAACGATTCATAAACAAATTTTTTAATGCCAAATATGCCTTTTTAATTAGAAGTTTGACACATTCAGAAAATCTCAGCTCACTATCCATTATAAGACCCAAGTTTTTAATGAAGCTTTAATTTTTAATTTGATATTATTCAAGTGAATATTTATAATATTATTGTCCAGAAGATGTTGACGAACGTTTTTATTGCCAAACAGCATCACTGCAGACTTGCTCTCATTGATAAATAAACAATTGTTTTTAGCGTAATTCGATAAATTTGCTAAATCTTTATTGATAGCAGACATAGCAGTGTCATAGTCTTCTGGAAAAAATGGAGCATAAATTTGCGTGTCATCTGCGTAAACATGCTCATTGCATTTATGAACACATTTGCAGAGATCAAAAGTGTACAGAGAAAAAAACAAAGGGCCACAGATAGAACCTTGCGGTACACCTTTTAATATATTTAAACAATCAGAGATTCTATCATTGTTCACGACTTTTTGATAACGATCGATGAAGTAACTTTCAACTTTGCAAACTATGCTCGTTAAAACCAAGGAATTTTAATTTAGCTAAAAGTAGTTCATGTGAAATAGTGTCAAATGCACGACTAAAATCCAAGAGAACAAGAAGGTAAATTTTTTTTATTATCAATGTAACGGAAAATGTCATCAGTAATTTTTAACAGAGCCGTAGTTGTGCTATAACCAGATCTGAATCCAGATTGTATGTTAGGAAGAATTTTATGAGTATTAACATACTCTAAAATCTGATTGCAAACTGTTTTTTCAAGGATTTTGGAGAGGGTGGGAAGAATACTAATAGGTCTGAGGTCACTATGAGAAGAAGGATTTTTACATTTAGGAATTGGTTTTATATATGCTATTTTCCACATATCAGGGTAAGTTGATGACAAAATACATGAGTTTATTAAATGAGTAACTTGTGGTAAAAGAATTGGCATTACCAGTTTAATCATTTTCAAATTTATGCCATCAACCCCCATTGAATTGGAACGAAGAGCTTGGAAAATTTTGAGGATTTCTTCTTGTTCCACGATATGGAGGGAAAATTTGTTTGTATTCGAGTCAAGAAAATTACTCTTATAAAACGATAGAGTTTCAGGATCAGGGTGTAAAGTATAGGAGGACCCAGAGAAGTGAGAATTAAGAACATTTACATCAGAAATAATACTAGAAAGATCATTACAGTTTTTAACGTGTAAACTAAATTCTTGAAAAATTTTCCATAAATTAGATGGATTTTGATTTATTTTAGATTCTAAATAAGCCTTTTTTTCTAATCGAATAGATTTAGTTACAAGATTGCGCAAAGATTCATAATAGTCCCAGTGTGCATGTGTTCTTGTTCTCTTAAAGTCAGCGAAAGCATTATTTCTGAACTGAATCATTATTTTAATTACATCAGTAATCCAAGGCATTGGAGTTTTCCGTACTACAATGCGTTTAATTGGCATATGTAAGTCAAATATGCAGAGTATATTTGTATTAAATATTGATAATTTATCATTGACATTCAAGCAGGTGTAAAAATAATGCCAGTCACCGGAGTTCAAACTATTGAAAAACGCTTCATGAAATCACGAATGAAAATAGTATCACGTGATTTATAGTTGGAATATTGCAAAGTTAATTTGAAACATGAACATTAATATTAGTAATATCGGTACAAAGTTCAACATGCGTCGCTACTACGTTTTGACATCCTTTTTTATACTCTACTGTATAATTAAATTCTTCTAGTTTCAATCGCCATCGTATTAATTTTGAATTAGGCTATTTTAGTGAATTTAACCAGAATAATGGTCTATGATCAGTAACGATTTAAAATTTATATCCTAATAAGTATGGTCGCAATTGTTTTGTTGCCCAGATAATTGCTAGGAGTTCTTTTTCTATGGTGGAATAATTTATTTCGTG
Source organism: Pterostichus madidus (assembly GCA_911728475.2). Lineage (NCBI taxonomy): Eukaryota > Metazoa > Arthropoda > Insecta > Coleoptera > Carabidae > Pterostichus > Pterostichus madidus. The sequence continues at coordinate 12,200,873 of OU452314.1, read as the reverse complement.
ATCGTTCAGGGTCCTAGAGATGTAAGCTATAGGGAGATCTTTATTATTTTCTGTTTTTTGTGATAATACCGCTCCAATAGCGAAGTTACTCGCGTCAGTTGTTAAAATAAAAGTTTTAGAAAAGTCTGGGTATTGTAATATGGGATCGTTTGAGAGTATTGTTTTACATTTTTCGAAACATTTTCTATATTCAAAATTTTTTATATCAATCTTTTGTCCTTTTTTTAGACATTGGGTTAATGGTTTAGTTATTCTTGAAAAACTGTCTATGAATCGCCTACAATATCCGAGTAATCCGAGGAAATATTTAATTTCTTTTGTCGTTTTAGGACTGGGGAAATTTTTTATTGGGTTAGGTTTTATGCCGTTTGTTGTAATTATATGTCCCAGGTATGCTACTAATCTAATTGAATTTTTAAGTTTGCTTCTTTCAATTTTTGGAAAATTTTTTCAATATTATTTATGTTCTTGAAGTGATGTGCCTAATGTAATTATATCATCTAAGTAAAAGAAACAGTTTTTATTTATTTATTCTTTGAGTACAAAATTCTTTGAAATGTTGAAGGGGCATTATTTAGTCCGAAAGGCATGCGTTTAAACTCGTAATGTCCTGAATTGGTCGAAAAAGCGGTTTTTTCGATATCATTTGGGTCTACTTCGATTTGGTGGAATCCCGAAGTTAAATCAATTGTCGTAAACTAGTTTGATTTCCCTAATTTGTCTAATATGTCGGTAATGTCCGGGATAGGAAATTTGTCGTCTATTGTTTTGTCGTTTAATTTTCGATAATCTATTACGACTCTAAATTTTTGTTTACAAGAGGCGTCTGATTTCTTTGGTACTATCCAGATTGGGGCTGACCAAGGGGAATAGGAATGTTGTATGATATCTTTTTTTGAATTGAATTGAATTTGATTTTTAGGTGGAATGAGTTTTTGTATTTGTCTATTCTGATTGTGTATATATTATAAATCATTTGAGATAAGGTTTAAAATTTTAACTAATGTTTGAGGATTTCTAGCTTATAATTGTGTTCTAAATGGGTCTTTGCAATTATTTTTAAAGCGTTGGGTGTAATATTTTATTGCGTTTTCAATTATTATTTTACTTACGTTGTCTTCATATTTGCATTCGATTTTGTTTTTATATACTAAAAATAGATCGTTAAATTTTTTGAAATATTCTAGTATATTTTCTTTTGTTTGTTTAAAATGAGTAATTTCATACATCAGTGTATATTCGGATCTTGAATCTGAATAGTTTTGTAGTAAATGACCTTTTAATTCTTTCCATTATTTTATGGTTGTGGTGCTAAGGCATTGTGCAGCTTGGCCTTTGATTTTATTTTTCAATGTCAATATGACTAGTTTTTTCGTGATTTCTGACGGATTAGATTGATTAATTATCGAAATTATATCATCTACCGTGTTCACAAAGTTTGGGAGTGATTTGACGTCGCCGTGAAAGCACGGAATTAATTATAACAGTTTTATGACTTCATTGTTTAGGTTAGAGAAGGTATTTCCCATGACGGGATTAAGTGGAGTAACCATGTTTAAGTTTAAATTGTTTAAATCTCTTAACAAATCTTCCAGTTTGTTTTTTAATTAGAGTTAAAATGGACTTATAGTAGTTGTATGCCTTCTTTAATCATTTGGTAGTTGACTGCTGCTTTTCGATCGATGTGCGTTCGATGGAAGCTGGCAGTAGTCCGGGGATGGGGTAGTTGGTGGATTCTTGAATGAGAAGTTGGATTCTGACTGTGGCGACGACCCTCGTTCTTTCTTGGCTGCTTGGCTAACTTCTGCTCACCGGTATTCTTGAAGACCTTGGCACTAGCGTTACTGGCTCTGCAGGTTCTTCTGGTTTTAGTTCGTTTCCAAATTAATGTTAGAAAACAACTGTTTTAATTACTTCAACGAATTGATCACTTGGTGATTTCGGTAATTAAAGCTGTTTTGGAATCCGTTGCGACTGCGCCAATTAAGTTTGATCAATTGAAAACTTATTTTTTATAAAGATCTTCTTTATTTTTACAAGTGTTACAGAAGTTTATATTTTTGAACATAGTTCTTACAGTACAGTGGTTATATCAAGAATGACCTCATTTACATTATTTTACTTATATACAAATTAAATTTTGAGTATTCGATTTTGTGTTTTTAAAAAAGAATACCAAAATCTGTATTTCTATTAAAACTTTATTATATTTTATATATTGTTACATATGAGTCACAGTACTTGACTGTGCAGAGTCTACGATACAAGAGCGTGCTTATTCACTAAACTAACCTAGTTATATGTTTCTCTTATCTTCTAAATGAGTCAACTTATGTCAGATGATATTATGACTAATGTAATGAAACAACAGGTTCAAGGTATATAATTTACACAAGGATTATCTTTAGTACGTGCTCCTAGAGGAATAACATGTTGTTTCCGTTTCGGCGAAAACAAGATATTCAATCCAATAAATTATTGTGCAATAGGGGCGAGTTCCTTATATAATTTTTATATATAGTCTCTTAATCCACAACCACTTTTTATGAATTAAAAACAGTTTATCTTCCATAACAAATATCTTTGATATAATCTTAACCTTGCACAAATTAGGTGGTGTCTTTTCAGGGGCTGCTGGTTTTGGGGTAGTTACCTCCGGCCGAATGTCTGTATATATCCGAGGGATAATAGGGTTTGTATTCCTTATGCCGTATAGGCGCTGAATTTCTGCGATGTCGTGCCTACTTAATTCATAATTATAGATGCTGCTGAATGGCGAATCTGCATACATTGCCCCCATAACTGTCCCTCCTATTTCTTATATGGTGTATTCCTAGAGCATGCCCTATTTCGTGTACCAGAACAACGAAAAAACTCATGCCTGTAGATCCATTTTTGCGGAATTTATTCATATCCCACTTCTGATTTTTGCTCATATGTACCTCCACAGGCTGCTGATTTATTTTTTTCTGTTGGAAAGTTTGCGTGCCCCAATACATTCTTGTCAAAAAAATGGGGACATCTTCCGGGTCTAGAATACTGATAATGTGGTTGCGAGCTGTCGGAAATAATTATATTTGGTGTACTGTAAAACGGGGAGAGATTGACCACTTTTGGAGTTCTTCATCTAATAACTTTTTTGTTATTGTAGCAAAAATACTGGAAATGGCTAATATGTATGAGTCTGTAGGCAATGTAGCTTTTCGCTTTGCTGAAAAAAAACTTTTTTTTATTCCCAAAGAAAAAAAAGAAAAACACCCCGGTCAATCTCACCCCTATACTTGGGGTGAGATTGACCGCGTATTTAAAACGCTAGTTATTTCTTTTCTAAAGCTTAATGAGGTGAGAATGACCACGGTTTATAGTAAAATAAATTGTTTTCTTGCTGAAAAAAATATATAGAAAAATGTATAATGTCACAAACATGCAAAAATTATTTTTATTCGTTTATTGAATAAGTAATTGTACAAACATAAATGTAATTAGAATTAAAATCAACTTATTTATTGCACACAAGTGTTTATTGCAGCATTCTTTGGAAAAATATAATTCCCACGTCGCTCAATCTTGGGAGTTGGAAGTATTTTTACAATACAATTGTACGTAATGGTGTCTGTATCCTCCACTTCTGGCCACACAAACTTCTTTCTCACAGTTTTTTTTAGAAACTTTATGTTCAATCCATCTTCAGAAAGTGTCAATACTTACCCTATAAAATGTTTACAACTTTTTTTGTTTCGTATTTGACTAAGACCCATGACTCTACTACAATCTCTTCTTTGGGTAAATAAAATGGTTCTTCTTCCAAAACATTGCTTTGATGATCGTCTTGTTTTTCCACTTCTGAATCTGAACTTGACTCTGAACTTGTTTCTTGCATGATTTTACGTTTTAAATAAATAATTTAAGTAAATACGTAGGTAAAACAGTTAACATCAATTAAAAGAACACATGATAGAGCGTAATCTGTATTTGCCTAGGTCAATCTCACCCCGAAAATTACAGAAATCTGCATCTTTGTAAAAATATTCATGTAAAAAGAAATAGGTCATGATTAAATAATATTGCGAGTTAAGACAGGCTACAAAAAACAATATTATGCTATAAGAAAAATATTAGATATTGTTACTTGCTTTTATTGAGCTTCTGGATGTAGAAGTTTGAAGGATATGGAATTTTCCAAAAAATTTACATTTAACATTTTGTTTTTTTTTCTGCTAAACCGGGTTCTTTTAAACAACAAATCATATTATATACCAATATATAGGTGTTCTGTACCAGTGGGCATTTTTTTCGTTCATGTCATGCATGATATTTAACTTCGAGATGTAAAATAAAGTTTTTTAAATTTGTCGGTCAATCTCACCCAATTTTACGGTATTTAGAGTATTTAGGGAATTATAAACACTATTTTTCTGCGGTTTATGCTCAAAGGATACCACAGCGTGGTTCTTGCATAACTTCTAGCGTTTCCTCGAGGTTTAATAGTATTGAAAATTTTTAAGAGTACTGACATACATCTCACTCGTGTCGTATATTGCAATCATCGCTTCATTGCTTACGTTTATATAACCGTAGGTACTCAAATAGCTCGATAATATAAGAAAATCGTTGATCTTAGTCTCGGCATCTATCTCCACGACATCGTCGGTCTTACTATTACCAACACCATAGTAGTAGTACCAAAAGAATGATTATTCTTCGTGTTGTTTCGTGCTGTAAACTGTAAAGTCTGAATCAAATAAGTCTTATATATGTTACCCGAAGGGTGCGTGACGTGTGCTGTAAAATGTAATTCGCGTGTTCTAGAAACCATCCAAATGCAGTGCTGTATTTTAAAACTTGGCTCATGTTTCAATACTGCACATGAAAATAAAAGTGTTACAGAAAATATTAACGGTGATCATCCAGGCGCAGGCGCAATTTAGCCTATATTATTAATAAATTATGAAAACAGTTAACCAAGCTAATAGACTGTTCTCAATACAAAACGGGGTTTAATCCGACTCTTGCAATGACGCGGAGGCGTCATAAGTTTACATCATCTACATTCATAATTTACGGTTGGGGGCGCGTAATACGTGGGTTCGTTGTATTTAATAAAAAAATATATTTTTATTATTTTTTTTATTACAAGTTCTTGATTTACAGTTTTTTTCAGAACAGTGATTGTTTAACAAATACAATTCAATGGTTGCAGAAGAAGTGTCTTATCTTTACAAATAACTCATATATATATATATATATATATATATATATATATATATATATATATATATATATATAACCTAATTATGATTAATATAATTATTCATACTTTAATAGATAATTAAATGTCAAGAGGAAATGCGTAACTGTTTATAATGAATAATCTTTATTCTACGTATATAATTCCTCCCTTGCAAGAATTCATTATAATCAGTTAGAATGTTTGCAATTCAATATCTTTAATTTTTACATCCTTTTTACAATTCTTTAAACGATTTTTTCTTTTTATTATAAATTTTAGAATTAACATTATAATTATTAAACTTATTATTACATATATAACATAATAATGATGATTGTTTTCTTGTGTTTTTATTTCTTTAATTATTTGAGGTACATCAAAAGTTCCATTATATTGTTGAATTTTTAACAAGTTCATTACTCCATTTATAGTAATATTTCCTTCTTTAATTTTTAAATTTTTATATTGTTATTCTTTATAATTTTGAGTAATTATTTTAAACATATTTTTATTAATTTTACATTCTTTTTTAACGTTATTTTATAAATACCCATAATGTCTTCTTGAGTATTTTATTTTTACAATTAATTTGAATCTTTTGTTTTTCTGGACTAACTATGATAAGATCATTTGTATTTACAATCTTTTCATAATGATTTTTAATTTATGATATTTACAATCATCAGTATTCTGGTGTATAATCATATTACTAAAACACTTACTTATTAAGAAATATTGAGTTACACTTAAATATTTTCTATAACTACTTATATATTTATCAATCACAAAATGATTATAATTTTGAATAAAATATATTTCCTGAATTTCACTTAAAATTATTAATTTCTTATTTATATATGTAGGGATTGGTGTTACTTGGAAAAGTGGATATTTTTTGTCATTAAATATTGGTATTGTCACTATTATGTGTAATATTTCATCCTCTAACCTACAATGAGCTTCGATTAAATCATTATTATTCCAAATGTTTCCAAATTGTTTTAAATTTTCTACCGATATAATTATTGGATTAAGTTTAAATAACGAACAGAACGTTAAACTATTTTCTAATTGTTTAACTATATTATTTAAATTCGAGATTAATAAAATTACTTCTTGAAATTTTTGTTTAATATCAATTTATTAACGCCATCCTGAATTTTTAATTAAGTTCTTTTTTATATGTTCTATTTGATCATTTAAATATTTTTCATTACTATTTACTCTTGCTAATTGAGTTCCAAAATGACTAGTTATATTTTTTATATAATAAAAATTCTTCAAACTATTACTTTCTAAAATTTTCTGATTATTTTTTATATCTTCAAATAATTTCATATATCTTTCATTATCAGAGTCATCGAGATTTCCCGAGATTGATTTTATTACACTTCCTAATCCATTAATTAATCCTCTTTTATGTCGTTTATCAAAGAATATTTTTGAAATTTGTTCTTTTAAATCATAAAAATTATGATTAAGACTATTTATTTGATTATAGAAGATTTCCTTATAATCAGCAGTTTGTGTTAATAACAAGTTTTTTGCTTTTTCTAATTTTTCAAATTCCACTAAAAGGTTTGAAATATTATAATGAAAATAAACAAGATTTCCATTTTCTTTAATTTTGCATTGCCTAATTCTACCAAATGTATTCCATTATTTTTGGAGACATCTTGGAGTTGTCCATTTATTACTCTCTAATCAAAAGATAATCTTATTGTTTAATTTTATTTATTCTTATATTTTTATAACCTTGTGTATCTTTATATTTTATTTTTCCTAACAATTGATTATATTTTTCCATTCTTATTTTCTTAAATAATAGTTTCTTAAATTTTCCAATTCTACGGGCGTCTTCTTTAATATACACTTCTGATTTTAATTTTAAAGGATTATCATTTACTTTATTACGTTTTAATTTTTCTTTCAATATTCTTTCATTAATTATCTTCACTAATTCCTTCTGTTCTTGGACATATTTTTGTATATTTCTTCTTTAATAAGAGGAATGATTTTAAAATGTTTCTCTTGATTTTCACCATAAAGAATTTCATTTGGTGATAGTTTTGTTACACTATGCTTTGTATTATTATAAGCTAAAATTGCTAATTTTATTTTCTCTATTAATATTTTATTTTTAAAAATAGGATTTTGAGTTATTAATCTTAAATGTTCTATAATAGTGGAATGTACTCGTTCTATACTATTACTTTTTGGGTTATTTATACAAATTATATGACTTTTTATTTTATAAATTTTTAATAATTCTTGTAATAATTTATTTTTAAATTCACATCCAGCATCAGTTATAATTTTTTCTGGTATTTTATATGCTTGAAAATATTCAATTAGATGATGTATTATATTTTTTGAAGTTTTTTCTTTAATATAATATATTTGTATTAATTTTGAAAATTGATCATAAATTGTTAAAAAGTATTTTTTAGCTAAGGTCAATATATCTAAATTTATAATTTGAAATGGGTTTTCAGGTGTAGGAGTTAAATTATCTATTGCTGGAATAGGTATGCTATTATATTTATTTAATTTACAAAGTTCACATCTGTTAATAAATTCCGAAATATCTTTAATAATTTTTGGCCAATATTACTCTTTTTTTAATGTATTTGTGGTAGTAAGAATTCCTCTATGATTTGTTATTCCACAATGAAAGTCTCTAATTATATCCAATTGTTCCTTTTCATTTTCTATATCTTTAACTAATTTGTTACAAGATATTAAATTTATAGTATTAAATTCAAATTTTTCTCTTATTATTTTTGATACTTTCAAATCTAAATTTTCTGTTTTAAATAATACAAAATATTTTATTTTTGGAACAATATATTCTTTTAAAAAGGAGAGTATATTTTCTTGAAGATTTTTTTTATTAATTTTACAGATTATCCTTTGTTTTTGTTGATTAAATAATTTTTGTATTTTAATTTATGTTTCTTTATCATGTAATTCTAAAGTAATTTGATTTTATATTAAGTCGATTATTAATATATTTTATACCATTAACAAGATTTTCAGGATCAGAATGCATTGTATTTCTATCTGAATCAGAGTCACTAGAAATTTTATTATTTTCTAATAAGGTAAAAATATTTATTACAATCTTCGAAAATTTTCCTTAATTTTTCTTCTACTTTATCACAATTTTGTCTATGTAATCCACATGCTAATTTAGGTAAATTTATTTCGTCTAGTTCATTTAATATCATATAATCTCTAAGTTCTTTTAAAGGTTTATCTAATTTTTTTAAATTTGGAATATCATTAACTTTTTCTTACGTAATTAAATGAATTATCATTTTATTTCCCAATTTTTTAAAAATAATATTTTTATCTGGGTTTTGTGATTCACAAAAATTTTTACTGTTTATTTTTCTCTAACTTGTTTTGCTAATCCCTTTTTTATTTCAAAATCTCTAGGTATACAATGAGCAAATATATTTGTTTCTATTACGTCACCTGTTTTATAATGAATATTCATTGCTGGTTTTTGTCTAGATAAATTATCGGCGATTACATTTATTTTCCCTTGTAAATAATTTATTTCAAAATTATATTCATTTAATTCTATTTTCCATCTCATAAGTTTTTGATTAGAATTTTTCATATTAAATAGCCATACTAAAGGTCTATGATCAGTTTTTATTAAATATTTTGGTCTGAAATTTTGTATTCCTTGAACTATTGCTAGAAGTTCTTTCTCTATTATACTATAATTTTGTTCTGCTGAATTTAATGTTTTTGAAAAATAACGTATAGGTTTTTCTTTATTAAATTCGTCTTTTTGTAATAAAACTGATCCTATTGCAAAATTTGAAGCGTCAGTATTTAAAATAAATTCTTTTTCAAAAATTTGTAAATTGTAATATAAGGGATTCACTTAATAAATTTTTACATTTATTAAAACATTATCGAAAATTTTTATCATAAATATCAATTTTTAAAACATAATGTAAGAGGTTTAGTTAATTTTGCAAAATCTGGAATAAACTTTCTATACCATCCTATTGTACCTAAAAAATATTTTATTTCTTCCTTTGTTTTTGGGACGTTTAAATTTCTTATAGCATCTACTTTATAGATGGGTCTATCTTTATACCATTTTGAGTAATAAAATATCCTAAATATTTTACTTGATTTTTTAAAAATTCTGATTTATCTACTTGTATTCTTAATTTCTCAAATACTAATTTAATATTTTGAATATGTTCTTCTAGGGTTTTTCCAAATATTATATCATCAAGGTATACTAGGCATATTTTATTAATTAATTCTCCCAATGCTAAATTCATAATTCTTTGAAAAGTAGCAGGTGCGTTTTTTAAACCAAAGGGCATTCTGATAAATTCATAGTGTCCTCAGGGAGTTGAAAATGCTGTTTTTTCTATGTCTTCTGTATTCATTTCAATCTGATGAAACCCTGAATGCAAATCCAGTGTTGTGAAATAATTATAATAGCCCATATGTTCTAACAGTGTATTTATATTAGGAATAGGAAATTTATCATCCTTTGTTCTAGAATTTAACATTCTAAAATCAGTTACTAATCGTGTCTTTCTTTTACCTGAAGCATCTAATTTCTTTGGTACAATCCAAATGGGACTAGACCATGGGGAATCAGATTTCCTAATTACCCTTTCTTCTAAAAGTTTTTTTTTTATTTGTTGTATATCAAATTCATAAACTTGTGGTAATCTATAATTTTTTGTATGAATAGGAGTATTTTCTGATAATATAATTTTATGATTAAGTACTTTGGTATGGGATAATCTTTCTCCTTCTTTTGGAAATAAATCTTTATAATTTTCTAAAAGTTCATTTATTTTTTGTTTCTCTATTAAATTTAAATGATTATTTATAATTTCTACATTATTTACTTCATTATAACGGTTTTCTTTTAATGACTGTAAATTATATTCTTTATTACCTATTTTTACTTTATTTTCTTTAAAATTTAGTTGAATATCTAATTGTCTAAAAGCTTCTACTCCAAATAATATATTATATTTTTTATGAAAATTATATATGTAACATTTTATTAATTTTCCGTTAAGGCGTACTTTTGTAAACTCTGAACATGTTGATTTTCCATTGACTGTTTTAAATGTAATTTTTTCTTGAAAGGTTTTTAAATTTTTATCTTTCACTAAATTTGGAAGTATGAAATTTATTGTTGATCCTGTATCAAGAATTATTAAAGAGGGTCCTATTTCTAGTGTTGGTAAGTCTTTTGTTATTGAGGACATTACGTATTCGTTTGTTCTGTCTCTGTTTTTAACTCTAAAAAAGATTCCTTTTCACTTTCTTGAGTTACCTCTTTATAGAATTCTTCGTCAGTATCGCAATCTATAACGTTATAAACTTCTATATTATAATTTTGTCTAACTGTTTGCGTAGACATGGGTAAGTCTGTTGGTCTAGTTTGTTGTGTCATAGGTTTGGGTACAAGTGTTCTTCGTGTATTATTACTGTTTATTATATTTTGTCGACCAAAATTATTTCTTCCCTGTGGTTGGTAAGGTTTCTGTGTATTTATCGGTACTTAAGGAAATGACTGTGCAGGAAATTTCTGTGGTAAAATATTATTTCTAAACTGTGGAATATTTTAATTTTCTGTTTTTATCTGTTATTCAAATTTTTTTAATTGAGATTGATGTTGTGCATAATTGAATTCATTACTCAAAAGCTGCTCACATTCTTCGATTGTTTCTGGATTTTTCACTGTGAAAGATCCTCTTATTGTATGTGGCAAACAAGAAATAAAGTGCTGTACTATTAATTTTTGGTTTTCCTTTATTATTGCTACTTTTATTATCATTTCATATTTTGTTAACATGATTTTATTTTAATATTTATTAAAATTCGAAATTACTTCTTTTAAAAATAATTCGGAGTTATTATTTCTTGTGTTGTACATAATTTTTGATAACAATGTTTCTGGGGTTGTTTTATCTTCAAAATTTAATTGAAGGAAGGTTTTCAACGCGTTCCAATCAGAAAATGTATTTTCTGATGAATAAGTTTTTGCGCTATTTTCAAATTTATTTTTAACTAATTGAAATGCAAATGTTTTCTGTATATTTGTTAGTGTAAGTCCCTCAAAGCATAAGGCAAATTCATCTACTGAATTTATAAAATATGGTAAATCTTTTGTATTACCATCGTATTAAGTAATACCTTTGGAAAGCATTTGAATTTCATTGTTTGTAGTAGTCATTGTGATTAAATTATTAAAATTAGAATAAGAACTATATTTTATAAATGTTCTAATTTGTTTTTGTCTAGTATTCACTAATTCTTCACTATCTGATTCTGACATATACTTTAACGTTTAATGTGTTTTAATTTTTATTTGTGTATGTAGTTGAGCTTGTGTCAATCTCTCAATCAGTTTTTTACTAGTTTTCCTAGACTGATCCCTTTGTGTATTTTATTATAAAATTTTACTTACAATACGATTTGTAAAATTATTAATAAATGAGTTACGGTTATCGCCGGACTTCTCTTGATGCGGGGACGTGACCTCTTAAGGATAGCAAGTCTTCCGTCTTGGATCAGTTGCGTAGATAGACCAGAGTTCAGGTGTTCTTCGTGTGAGGAACGTATTCTTTCGAACAGCAAGTTCTTCGTGTAGACGAATGGGTTGAGCGACGTGAAGTTCTCTTGTAGTCTGATGGGCAACTGTTTATTCCTGTCTGATGGGCACTGTTTAGCCAATGATGATTTGTTAGAATTGTAAAGTAAAGGATTAAAATCCACCACACAATTATGTTTGTGTTTCGATAGAATCCTACCAACTGTGCCAATTAAATACGTGGGTTCGTTGTATTTAATATTAAAAAATATTATTTTTTTTATTACAAGTTCTTGATTTACAGTTTTTTTTCAGAACGGTAACTCTATTGATTGTTTAACAAGTACAATTCAATGGTTGCAGAAGAAGTGTCTTATCTTTACAAATAACTCATATACACAAATATATATATATATATATATATATATATATATATATATATATATATATATATATATATAACCTAATTATAATTAATAACATTATTCATACTTTAATAGATAACTAAATGTCAACAGGAAATGCGTAACTGTTTATAATGAATCATCTTTATTCTACGTACATGATTCGCTCGACAAGTACAAGTCATTATATAGCATACACCATACACATTCATAATTTAGGGAGGGGAGGGCGCGCGACGACGGCTGTGTACCCCTTAAACACAACTGCTGACGTAAGCACGGGCCAATGATCCCCGACAGGTCATTGACTCCGCCTCAACCCGGAAATAACATCAAAGGATGCCGACAATTCCAACGGTCAGCAAATTTTTCCCAGGCTCAATCACCCCAATACCTACTATTTAGGATGTGCCATGTCAGGGTTGTTTGAAGCAATTTTTATACCTGTTATAGAATGGAATGGAATCCTGTTTGACAAGTAAAAATTAGTTATAATTAACTATAAATACCAGAAAAATCGTGCCATGAATTCTTGGAGTCGGTATGCTGGTGAGGTAGAATCGGTCAACAATTGACGCGCTAAGTTCATATCTGTCTCGTTTACTTTATCCGTACACGGCATTAAATCGATTGATTTGTCCAGTTGAAAATAAAAACACAAATAATAGTTCGACGCGTATAATAGACGTTATATTATTGTTCAGAAGTTTTAGTAATTCGTAAATAGAGTTGAGGATAATTTAATGGAGTTATTTGTCACTGTCTTTATTCCATCTGCAGGCCTAAACGGTAAAACAATAATCTTACAATTTTTGTCAACTTAAATAATAAGGTACAAATTACCAAAACTTACAACCAGGAAATGACGCACACATAGAAAATGTTTTAAATGCAATAATATTATTCGATGTAGACATGTACGCAAAATTTAGAATTGAATGCCAAAAAAAGAAAGACTCGAAGTTTCATGTCTACCGTCGAAGAGCCTATGTGAGGCTGAATACAAATTAAACTACGCAAAACATAAATACTTGCGTAGGAAGGTAAACAAGGTATAGGAGCGGGGTAAAAGATCATCCTTTGTTCTCGCCACAGTTATTGTTTGTGCCGACTTCATTTCAATCTGTAGGCGAATGTACAAAATGCTGTCATTTATGTCAAACATTGTTTAAATAATATGAAATATTATTATACTGATAGCAAATTAAATTAACAAAGAACTTTTAGAAAATAAACTTGTTAAAAAATATGCTTATTTGTGTTTGCCATAACAAAATGTGTCATTTTATTATTTAAATAGGTAAAAATGTTTGTAAAACATATTTTCGAAAATTTGTAGTTTCTTAAGTATACCGTGTGAACTTAATTTAATTTTAAAACACAGTGAAACTATCATTAATTAAATATCAAGTACACGATAAGTCAAAATGATAATAAAATGAATATTTCACTTACGTTACCTACTATTATCAATATATTTTCTATAATTTATATCTTTGACTTTTTTTAGATTAGATCAAACTACACAAAAGCAAAAAAAAATCATTAAAAATGGAAAAGAAAGGAACGAACAGAAGGTTGAAAAGCAAGAAACCACAATTGAGACCAAAACAAATAAAAAAGATACGCTTGTAGAACTAGAGTTTAGTAAGAAGAAATCTGAAAAAAAATGGCGTGTCCATTTCCAATTAACAAATCTTTTCTTCATATTTCGAACACAATCAATCCACTAATTTCAGGTTAGATCATACGTTAGATCATACGTTAGATAACAGGACTCTGCGTCGCTATTACATACATTTTATTCTAAATGTTCTGTAAAAAATGGAAACGCCAATTTTGTTTTATTAAAATTTGTGTGGGCTTTTTATTGTATCATACCCCTTATTTCTGTATTTAACAAAACTAACTAATTTCAAGTTGTGCACGTTTGATACCTTGTCAACCAATGCAATTTGAGATGGTTAAGGTTTGATGGAATAGATATTACTGAAACAATAACTTAGTCATGATAGTTTTAAAAAATTCTTTAATTTTCTATTTTTCTGATTTTATTTTAATTCATTACGTTCGAGACATTTTGATTTATCAATTGTAAAATCATTTGCTTCCATCCAAGATTTATTAATCTTAGGACCGAGATATCCACTTCCTAATAAAGTTCCTAATAAATTGATTTAGCTAATAAATATTTTTTTTGCACATATAAATCAGCTTATTAATTTTATTTAGCTAATAAACATATTTATTAGCTACATATTTTATTAATTACTCAAACCTCCTAATAAAAAACAAAAGATTCAATTGTCATGTCAATTTATACGTAAAATAAAAATATATTTTTCAATATAGTATTAATTTCTTCTTAAAAAAGTATGCTTGGAAATAATATATTTATATACGATGCTACAAGGGTTATCATTGATATTTTAGATGAATTTTGATATATTGGACGAAATTATAGAGATACATGAAATGAGGTAGGTGATTCAGTCGACCTGTGTATTGGAGAACCTAGATTCTATTCACCACATTAAAATTACCTCCTGCACCAATATCAAATTTGGGGGCCGTGTTTAGACTGCTGGAAAATCCCACTTCACGTTCATAAATATATCTCATTCAGTAATGGGTATAAGGTGTGATGATATTATATATATATATATATATATATATATATATATATATATATATATATATATATATATATATATATATATATATATATATATATAAATTAAATTAGTTCACCTTTAATTTCGATTTTTAAAAACTTTATTTCGTACAATACAGAAATTACAATATGAGAATAGAATAAGTTTTACATGTGTCTTCTACGGCTACTAGTTCTAATCTAATCTGTTTACATCAATTTCACTTTATATATGCAAAGATTATCTTAAACGTGACTTGTAAGTAATATCTTATTATTCAAGTCTCACTTAGATCGTGCCAGTTTAGGAGAAACATATTTTCGTCTCTATATTTAGCTTTACAAATAATAAACTAAATTTAACCTTGAACTGATGCAATATTATTATTGCATTGTGAAATACAGGGCGATTCCCTTATATTACTTCTCCACCCTTAAGAGGAAAAATTAAATTTCTAAATTTACATTTTTACAAAATTGACTCATTTCTACTGGTTTCATTCCTTTATTTCGTTTTAAGTTATTTCTTTTAAAATAGCCTTTGCATTTACATTTTCTAATTACATATAAAGTAATTATAATAATTATTAAAGTTAAGATACAATACATAATTACAAAATTAGTAAGATGTCTGTTATTATCATCATAATATTGATTTTAATTGAATATTATTCTCTACTTCTGCTTTTCTCTGCGTTATATTTTTTAATTTATTTTCTAAATGTTCCAACTTTATTTTGGTAGCATTGCTGTGCAATTCAATCAAATTTCCAAAATTATTAATTAATTCGATTTTATTATTTACAATACAGTTTTCAGTATAATAAATACCATGTAATTCTTGAATTTCAATCTTATTATTACAAACGTATTTTGTTTGTTTTTTATTTGGAAAATATAAGTAATTTGAATCTGAATACTTAATTTTTATAATAGAATTAGTTTGTGACGTTATTTTGTTGTAATCACAAAATTGAAAATCTTTATAACAAATTATATTTTCTAAGCATTTTTCATACTCATTATTTTGTGACAGACAATAATATTCATTCTAGTAAGCTGGGTACATTTATTTAACAATCTTATTTTATATTCATTTTTGGAATACAGTCCATTGATGATATTTACTGTTTCATAACTACTATGAATTTTAGTCGACATTGAAGTTACTTGAATCAACTCTTCTACTATCGTGTTGGCAGGGGTTTCAATCAGGATTATTAGGTCATGGTTTTTGTAAGAACAATAGGTTTTGACAATATTATTATTTTGAATGTTGTTCAGTATAACTGTTTTTACATGCCTATTTTCTATGTTATTTATTTCGTTTACGAGCTGTCCATGATTTATTACTCCAAAATGTAAAATATTTAGTTTACAAAAGGTTAACGTTTCTTCTAATTGAATAAGTGAGAAATATAGTTCTTGACCTACTTGAATAAATTCACTTATAATATTTTGGGTTCGAATGACGTCGATGTCATCAAGTATCTGTCCGATATCCTTTTGAATAGTATTTAATTTTTTATTTAAAAGATTATTATTTTCATTAATTATTTTAATTTTATCATTAAACTGTGAAGTAATATTATTATTTATTTTTATAATTGTATTCATTTTTGTTGCAATTACTTTTTCATTATCATTAAAATTTTCAATAATTTTATCATATCTTTCGTTATCAGAATTATCAAGGTTTCCAGTTATGGTTTTTATAATTGAACCTAGCCCGTTTAGTATACCTCTTTTAGGTCTATTTACATTACTTAAGAGTTGAATTTTTTCTTTTATGTGAATCATTAGTGATTCGAGGATGTTTTTATTATTGGTTATTTGGTCATTAAATTTGTATTTATTTAATTTCTCATATAATCCGACTCTATTTTGTTCCAGTAGTTCAAATTGTTCAAAAATTATTTTTAGGGATATTTTTAGCGGTATTATTTGCGTATTTACCTGAATATGGACTGATCCTAATTCTAAGAAGTTGATTCCGGTGTTTTTATCATCTTGAATAATTTGTGATAACCCTATCCCGAATGGGATTATCATAAATATAATAACTTCTTTAAGCATCTGTGATATGGTTCTGGCCTCTGGACGATATTCTCTCGACAGGGATGTGTAGTGGTGTTGCGGCTTCGTCGCGGATTTTCGCTCGGCGAGGAAACGGCTGGATACGGAAGGAGATGAGTTCTGGCTGTGACGACGACTCGTACTCTTCTTTTATTTCTGCATGTACTTGGTTTTAAATCGTAGGTGATGAAGAGATTTATTTTGCGATTTCACTTGCACGACACTCTTCTGATGTTTCGAATAGCGGCGTTTAACAGTTGAAACTGACTATTGTGGATTTTAAACGAATTTTTATTCTTTTTAGAACTTTCGAATCACACAAACTTATGCGCTATCCTACCGATTAAATTAAATTAGTTCACCTTTAATTTCGATTTTTTAAAACTTTATTTCGTACAATACAGAAATTACAATATGACAATAGAATAAGTTTTACATGTGTCTTCTACGACTACTAGTTCTAATCTAATCTGTTTACATCAAAGTCACTTTATATATGCAAAGATTATCTTAAACGTGACTTGTAAGTAATATCTTATTATTCAAGTCTCACTTAGATCGTGCCAGTTTAGGAGAAACATATTTTCGTCTCTTTATTTAGCTTTACAAATAATAAACTAAATTTAACCTTGAACTGATACAATATTACTATTGCATTGTAAAATACAGGGCGATTCCGTTATATTACTTATATATATATATATATATATATATATCTTCAATTTTGGCTTATTTATTTATTGGGTACCTAACAACAAGTAGACGAATAAATTGAACTGAATATCTAATAAATAAATATCTTCCTAATAAATAATTTATTTTGGTAATAAAAATTAGCTACTTTGCTAGGAGGTGGATATCTCGGCCCTTAATATAACCAATATAATAACATTCCTCCATTGTTTGTCAGTGATGCAATATAGTATTAACAACTTAAATTTTTTTACCTTGAATTTGATAAGTATCACACTTTTATTCCAAAAGGATCATTAATTTTATTAAGTATTTCGTAATTATTTTCAAATAATAAAATTTGAATAAACAGAATTTTCCCACTGGCCTGATATTGTGTTATACAACAATTGTAGATGCCCGCATTCAGAACACTTACCTTTAACGTGTTGAGTTTATTTTTTTCTAAGAAAGTTATAGGCACCACGATTGTTTGATAAATTTTTAAATTAAAATATCTGCAATACTATCAATCTTAGACAGGTACTGTCAGCGAAGAAGATGTTCCTTATGAATTAATGAATATTATACCAAGTTTTGAACGGATTCCGTACTGTAGAAATCAAAATTTTGACACTTATACATGCGCGCGTCTGCCGACACGTGTATGCATACAGGAATACGCGATGCACTGACAGATAAGTGCCCCGTCAGGTGCTGCCCTCCGCGGCGACTTTTGGTAACGGACAAAATCTGAAGACAAGCGAATTTGACAAAAACGGTTTCGCGTCCACGAAAATCATTGAAAAAACGTATAAAGACAACCGGACTCGCGCCGTGACCTGGTTCATATGTTATTTGTGTATCAATAAAGATGACTTTATTCCAGTCCTTTTTGGTCCAGAAAATCCTTTTTTTGGACCAATTTCATCTTTTGTATCCCTGTTAATAATGGTTTTTCCTTGGCATACATATACTCTATTTTAATATTTAAACTATACTGTGAGTAACTATAACGTGAGTAACTATAACGTATCTTATAAAAACTAAGTCCAGACTTAATAATCCACTTACTACAATTTTTTTGAGAAATATGCAGGTCTAATTCCGAATTCCAACGAGTGGTAATCTTTTAATCAAAAGGCTTCTATTTCGAGGTTTATCATTTGAGGTCTCTCAGTATTTTTGCCGGCGACATTAATGCTACCAGTTTTTTTTTATATTTCAGTTCAATGGCCATTCAATTGAATCGTAGATTTCGCCATGTTAAGACTTTTAGCTATTTTAAGCATTGATTTACCTTCTAGGTATTTTGTGATGATTTTCTCACAAAACTTTTGCATGTTCGATTTCCCACGAGCCATAATTGTTGTAATTAATATTTTTAAATAAAGAAAACAATAAAATATAACTCTCATAGTAACTTGGCAATCATTATATTTTGTTTAAATCATAGCACTCTGTTTAAAAAATAAAAAATTATTAACCCATTTTTGCCCGAATTAATTATTTTTTGAAATCTAATGAAATTTCTATAAGTATATACTAATTAATGTAGAATACAACAGAATATATTAAAAAAAAAAAAATAATAATGCCACAATTTTTTAATTATGGCTTGCTCCATTATTGAAACACCGGGCACACTAATGGATAGTAATGGAAGTTATGCATTATTTGAAATAAGTTATTTAATAATATTATTAATACAAATACATGTCAATGTAACGTCGGAATACATACTGAAATACATTTGAACTAAAATGGATTGTTCTAAAGCATGCTTCGTGCAAGGTGACATTTTTTACAACTTTTTGTTGAATTTTTTTTACAAACTGCACATCTATTTTGTTTTTCTGCCGGGACCATCCAGTGATCTATCCTATCGTACCTAATTGCGGTAGGTACCCTACTTTCTATTTCTTTGGACGATTTAGGACGGCCAGCACCAACAACATGATTTCCAAATTTCTTCAGGTATGTCTGACCAATTTGTCTTCTAAATTTCAGAAAATCCATTTGGGCGGTTTTCTCTGCGCTTTTGCGATATACTTGCCAAGAATTGTGAATACACGCATCGATACAAAATGCAAAAATTGCCCACCACCACTTTTTTGATCTTATAGATATTCTATAGCGATCAATATTTTCGTCCATTCTGTCGACACCTCCCATGTATTTATTGTAAGTGAAAATGACATGCGGTTGACTTACAGGAACTTTCTTCTTTTTGCTTGATACCCACCTATTTGCTTGACCTATTGGTTCAACACTATTGTATGAGCTAACAGTAAGGACAACTCGATAGTCATTCCAGGTCGTTACTGTGATACCTGTATTTGTATCAGTGCAAAAATCGTAGGGTCCTCTTTCACGTTTTTCCATTGTCTTTAAAGAAGGAATTGGGCACTTTTCAATTCTGTTAGCCATAATAGTACCAGTGGTAGCCATAACCTGCTTCCTGTAAGCGATTTACTAATTTTAATGAAGTAAAATATCTATCTCCTTAAATTTTAAAGGGAACACTTTTAGGTCACTTTGAGAGTAAATACATTACAACAGATCCTTCAATTCCTAGATCCATATTTTGTCTATTATTTTGTTTATTATTTTGTTTTACTTGATAACGTTCAAATTGCAACAAATATCCTAAAGGCTCGTATAAACACCACATTTTATACCCGTACAGTATAGGTTTACCCCGTATAAACTGTTTGGCAGAATGTCTGTCAAAGTATGGTATCACACTTCCATCGATGCTCAGATTTTCAGTGAGTTCTGCATATTTCAGGAAACGAGTATTCAGGAAATTGAACAATGGTCGTACTTTAGCAAACTTGTCATCAGAAAGACGGTTATCATTGTCAGTACAGTGTGTATTTTTTTAATTTGTTCGAAACGATTTCGTCGCTTCGCATTGGCAACGGTAATATTATAAGTTTCAGTATTGCATTCCCACATCATTCGCCATCTAGGTACATCAACATAGCCAGATAGCAGTAAAATGGCAATATAGCATTTTAATTCAGGTATATTTATACTAAATGAGTAGTCTCGTTTTGACTTAGCGTAAATTATAAACATATTCTGTAGAAATTCACAAACTTCTATATCAAAAAATTTTCGATTGATTGACTTTTTTAGTAATACCTTTCTTAGCTCGAAGAAAGGTATGTTAGATTCCTCATCACTTTCTTCTCCAATATTTTTAGCACCATTCTTAGACCGAAGTGTAGCAATAGCTTGTGCTCTTAGCTGTCGTCCACTAAGATTAGTAAGATTATTTATGTCTCCATTGTCATCTTCTTCACTTTCAACTCCATCATCTGGAGAGGTTATGAAAACATCAGCACTTTTAAAATTCGCCCAAAAATCATCTTCATTTAATATTGCGGCTATTTCTTCGGTACTTCAATATCTGAAATTGAATTTCCATTGACGTATGTTCGTGGGCTCGGTGTTCCAATATTGGAACATTGGAATTATTCACAGAATATAAAGTATTTACACAATAGAAAGTGTAATCTCTATACATATAATGTATAACAAAAGATTCAAAATTACTAAGCAATAACGATTTCATTAAAAAATATTAAATGATAAATAACGACTTGCTCTTTCGACGCCATATTTACTACATAAGACTCAAACTTAAAATGACACTACACGTGCTTAGAAGTGGCAACATCGCCAATAACTGGCAGATGCACTCTCTGTACTATCATGAAGTTAGCTTTAAATGATACACGAGGAATTGGTAACGTTACTTTGAATAAATGGGTCTTAACTAACATGTTCCAAAATTGGAACACCGGGAAAATATGGGTTAAACGTCCGAACATTTAGTTGCCAGACAATTTTCATGATATTTTTGTTAAAGCTTAGATGATAAGTCAATGGTATTAATAAAATATTTGTTTTCTTCGAAATAGTTTCATTATAGTTATATCTTTAAAAATATAGAACACTGACCGATTCTGAATATAACTATATTAATAGAATCAACTGTTTGTAATAAAATACTGACCGTCATAACATATAGTTGTTAGAGCTCGTAGAAGTTTTGAATATAAAAGAGTATTATTTACTTTTTTCGGAGTCTCACATATTTTTCTTGTTTATCCACGTTTTGGATTTTGGCATTGTACGTAATTTCCATACACATTTTAACAGAATTAACAAATCTAAATTATTTTACAGCTAATTCTTTAATTTGAGCAAATAAAGCTAAGAATCCATATAATATCCCTAAATATACTTATGTTGTGTATATTTCTTGTAAAAATAAAAGAACAACAGACAAAGTCAAATAGTTCATACATTTTAATCTGAATTCTGAGTTAGGTACATAATATTATTATTGAATATTGAAGTTCAATCATTCTTTGTTATTATAGTGGGTTTTATTTTATTAAGTTGTCAGATAGTGACGTTTAGGTCTTGGATTATGACTATTGCCAAGATTATAGTTACATATTAAAACAATTGCTACATTTAAAAAAGATTTTCATAATAAAAAACTCAGTTATAGTGTACACTGCAAGAGTCCAAATATTATTTATCGTTTATTGAAAATGAATACATTTTACTATCATTTTTTAATAATCAAATACAATGCACAAATATTAGATGATGATATTGTGTTAATAGAAATGAGTAAAAAAATTGTTTTATTTAATAAACCAATTTATGTTGGCTTTTCAATATTAGATGTATCAAAAACATTTATGTACGAGTTTCATTATAATTATATTAAGAAACATTTTGGTGAACATGCATTATTATTGTATACAGATACAGATAGCTTAATTTATAATTTTACAAATTTTAATATATATGAGTTTATAAGACGTGATGTTAACAAATTTGATACATCTGATTATGCAAAAAATAATATTTACAATATACCTCAAGTTAATAAAAAAAGTTATTGGACTTATGAAAGATGAAAACAATGGAAAAATTATGACTGAATTTATAGGTTTACGCTCGAAAATGTATATTTATAAAGTTTTAGAAAACAATTTAGAAAAAAGTACAAAAAAAGGTAAAGGGATTAAAAGTGCAACAATGAAAAATATAAATTTCGATGATTATTATAAATGTTTGTTTAATAACATAACACTAGCTAAAAACCAATACACTATAACATCAAAAAAACATGAAGTATATACAATAAAACAAAAAAAAATGAGTTTTAAGTCCTTATGATGATAAAAGAATAGTAAATTATATAAGTTCTACTACACTACCCTGGACTGATATGCATAGATGAATAATATTTTATTTAAAAATTTATATACTTACAATTTTTTCTTAAAAAAAAGAAAAGTCGTTGTCCGTAGTCTTGTTTAAAATATCTAGTAACATCATTCCAAGTTCACTTCTTATAATGTTTATATTTCCATCAGATTGTTCTAGGAACTTTAACATCTCAAGTAGTTGAGCTACCAAATTTTCATTTAGTTCAAATGCTCGTATGACTGCTATTATTTTTGCAATTAAAAAATATAATATCATTAGTATTAATATACATATTATAAATTAATCAAATACAATAATTTTTACCTTCAGCTTCACGAAGATTGAACTGACTATTATTTGAAGACATTTTGTATTGTTGATAATTACTACTAGATTATATTTGTGTTACTTATATTTATATTCAAATAAAATGTACTATATTACACAATTTATTATAAAAAATCTTGTTTACTTGACAATTTTTGAAACGAAATATTATATTTTTATTGCATCATTCAAACAAATTTACTAGAGCACGCGCTTTATTATAAAAAATTGTTTACTTTATAATTTTTGGAAACGATATATATATATATATATATATATATATATATATATATATATATATATATATATATATATATATATAAATTTTAAGTGCATCATTTTAAACGAAATATATTGTTGAATCAACTAATATTTCTAATCTTAATTTGAACTTTTGACCTAAAAATGATAATTTTTGTTAAATTTCACTATATAAACGTTTGTTTGAATATCATTTGTCATATCTCAACAAACTCATCGTTTTCTATTGCAACATACAGGTAAATATATGTTATACATTCTTATTTATATAAAATTATTGAAATTTTGTAACTTTTCTGTTTTAAATAGAATGGAAAATTGGAATAATCACTATTCTACTCATCAAGTTGGTGGAACAATACGAGGGTCGTTCAATAAGTCCTTAGAAAAAAGTAGAAAAAACACTTTTTTTGGGTAGATTTTTTTTTTATTTTTCTACATAATCTCCTTTTAGCTCTATACACTTCTCTAATCGTTTTCCCAAATTTTTTAAGCCGTCCAAAAAGTAGGATTTCGGATGCTCCTCAAAATATGCCTCCGTTTGGGCGATGACCTCCTCATTGGTCGTAAACCTTCGTCCGCCAAGCCATTTCTTTAAGTTTGGAAATAAGAAAAAGTCACTGGGGGCCAAATCTGGTGAATACGGTGGATGTTGCAATAATTGGAACTTTAATTCCGTAATTTTGGCCATCGCAACTGCGCAGGTGTGCACACGTGCATTGTCTTGATGAAAAAGGACCTTTTTGCGTTTCAAATGAGGACTTTTTTCTTTTATTTCTTCGCTCAGCCGGTCCAATAACGACGCATAATACGCTCCTGTTATCGTTTTTCCCTTTTCCAAATAGTCGATGAAGATGATTACGCGTGCATCCCAAAAGACCGTTGCCATAACCTTTCCAGCCGATTTCGCCGTCTTCGTCTTCTTCGGAGCCCGTTCGCCTTCAAAAATCCACTGTTTTGACTGTTCTTTTGTCTCTGGAGTGTAGTAATGTATCCAAGTCTCATCCACAGTTATGTATCGACGCAGAAAATCTTCAGGATTACGACGGAAAAGCGCCAAAACAGCCTCAGAGTCCACCACACGATTGCGTTTATTCTCCACTGTGAGCAAACGCGGCACCCATCTTGCCGAGATTTTTTTTACACCTAATTTTTCGTGCAAAATTAAAGCGACTGTTCCTTGTGATATGCCTGTAACCTCAACTATTTCGCGCACTTTGATTCGTCGGTCACTTAAAACCATATCGTGGATTTGGTCAATCATTTCGGGGGTAGACACTTCTACAGAGCGTCCGGAACGATGTTCATCTTTTGTGGATGTACGACCACGTTTAAACTCATTCACCCAATTGTAAACAGTTGCAAACACAGGAGCAGATGTGCCATGAACTTCATCCAACTCAGCTTTAATTTCTTTCGGCGTTAAGCCTTTTAAATACAAATGTTTAATCACCGCTCGAAACTCACTTTTATCCATTATTATAAACTATCAAAAGTTTTTCACTACAATTGACAACAACAATGAAACTACGTGACGGCTAAAGCTAAAACTCTAACAGTTGACTAGTTAGGAGTGCTGCTTACTGGAAAAAATTCATTTTCGATACTAAGAGCACCATCTCTTGGATTTTCTAAGGACTTATTGAACGACCCTCGTATCTTATAACCTATTAACTTTAAAAAAATTGTCGTTAATAGAATCATCAAAAAACATAAGTTATTTAACTGATATTTAAAACTTAAGTTTACCTCTTACGGTACAAAATTTGATGGAATATTATTGGAAAGATATTCAATTTCAACGTACTAAACCATTATTAGAAAAATTTAATTATAATAAAATAGATTTTAATTATATAACAAAAGAAGATTTTGTAGCATTAATGAATCATCCTTTATATGTTATTCCAGAATTTGGATATGAATATAATTTATTTATTTATTTATTTATTTATTTATTTATAAATCAATACAACAGGATATAAAATCCCATTTACAGGACGATTATAACAAAAACAGTTATATAACATTGAATGATGCATAATAGTACAAATTTAAGAATGGTACATAATAACAGACATACAAATATTAATGTAACAAAAATTAAATAATTAAGTAACAGCTGATTTCAAGGTACAAAGAAATTACACAGTGATCGTTTTAATTTACATAGCGGGTCGTCAAATAAATCAGTGAAAGGCGATATTTCATTACAAATGTTGGTGAGTTGCCTAATAGGTGACTTTAGTTCATAATTGGTTCGTGATGAAGTACAGTAAAAAGTTAAGTGATTCCTCGAATTTTGGCGAGGGACATATATGTATAATAGTGCAAGTACCATGTAAGATTTTATATAAATAAATGCAAGACATAATTTTCCTACGAGACAAAAGTGAAGTAATACACAGTTCCTGCAAAAGGTCATCATATTCATAATCATAACTGGGGTACTGTCTATAAATTTTGTAAAAGCAGTACTTAGCAAACTTTTTTTGTATAGACTCAATAAGAGAAATGTATTTAGTATAAATAGGATTCCAAACTTGAAGACAGTACTCCAGTTTTGACCTAACAAAATACAAACTTTTTAGTGTAGTTAATTTACGAAAACAATGTGTATTACGAATTACAAATCCTAAATTTGTATACGATGATTTCACAATTAAATTTATATGATCATTAAAAGTTAATTTATTATCAAACAAAACGCCAAGATCTTTAATCTGATTTACTCTTTCTACTACAATTTTATCCATTTTATAGGAACAAGTATACACAAATTTTTTTACAAAGTAACTCATAATTTTGCATTTACTGTAATTGAAAAACAATTTAGAGGATTGAGACCAAATTAATATATTGTTAATATCATCTTGAAGTAATTCAGTATCATGAATTGAATTGATTGTTTTGAAAATTTTCAAATCGTCAGCATAAAGTAATACTTTCGAGTGTTTAACTGAGTCAACAATGCCATTAATGAAGAGTAAGAAAAGTAAAGGACCTAGATTTGAGCCTTGAGGTACCCCAGAGGTGGGAAAGTAGGGGTTAGATTTATAATTATTAAAATGCACATATAATTCACGACGACATAAATACGAAGACAAAATATTGAGAAGGTTAGCTGAAAATTGGAAATGTGTATCAAGCTTGTGCAAGAGAATCTTATGATTAATACGGTCAAATGCTTTTGAAAAGTCCGTATATATAACATCAACTTGAGTGTTCTCATATAGAGAGTTAGGAGTAAATTCTGTGAAATTAATAAGATTAGTAGTTATAGATCTTCCACTTATAAAGCCATGTTGCTGGATTGTTAAATTTTTACTTACAGATTTATAAATGTAATTATAAAGAATCGATTCAAATACTTTGGCAATATTAGAAAGAATAGCTATGGGTCGATAATTAGATATATCAGTAATATCACCAGATTTAAAAATAGGACAGATAAAAGCAGTTTTCAGACAAGTTGGAAATATTTGCTGACTAAGGGATAAATTAAATAAGTAATGTAAAGGATCTAGAAATATATCTGAACAACCTTTCAATATATAAGCAGGTATATCATATTTTAGCAAATTTTATTGAATTAAAGAAAACGATAAAAATTCGTAATTTAAGAAGTTTGTGCACTGATTGCTTTCAGTTAATAATTGATAAGGAAATTAAAAATTACTTTGAATTAAAAGTTTACAAAACTAGTGAACATTTAGTTTTACCTGCAGAGAGTTTGCTAAATGATGTTATTCAAAATTTAGATTATTGGTGTGATAACTGTGCTATTGCACCACTTTTTCGTTTATTGTGTTTTGAAGATTGTATTAATACATCATCATATCATTGCTAAAAAAGATATAGAAATTACAATGATGATTCTGATGATGAATTTTCAAATTCAGATGTTTCTCTTTCTAAACTTTAAATGATATTATGTGGTAAATAATAATTGTTTTTTCTTTTTTGCAGTGAAGCAAACTAATTATTTATAATTAAAGTTATTATGCAAATTTTTAATCAGGTGAGATTATTTGTAAATTTAATTTTTCTTAATAAGAATCAAAATTAATTTTTTATTTTAAATAGAATGGAAAATTTAAATCAACAATGCACAACTCATCAAGTTCGACATGAAAAAGTTTACGATATAGATAGCTTAAAAGACTTATCAAAAATAGAAGCATCTAGACATATTTCATATTATAATGACATTAAAAAATTAAAATTACCTATTTCTGTACAAAAAGATTTGCAATCAACTTGGAAAATTATAAAATTTCGTTGTAATAAAAAAATTCCTGATAAATTTAATTATGGTAATATAGATTTTAATAATATAACAGAAAAATATTTTGTAGCTTTAGTAAATCAACCTTGTATTCCGGAGTTTGCATTTGAATTTAATCATGTTGTATCACATTTTATTAAATACAAAACTAAAGATCCTTTTCAATATAATATATGCGTAAAATGTTTTATTTCAATAACATTTAATAATAATATAAAAACTTATTCAAAATTATTTGTACATAAAATTAAAAATCATATTGTTGTACTGATTACAAATTATTAAATAATATTATATTAAATAAACATTATTGGTGTGATAATTGTGTATTTTCACCGCTATTTCGTATATTACATCAAGATGATTGCTATGAAACATACAAGTATCACACATCAAAAGCAAACTCAAGAATTAATAGAAATAGTGACATTTATTTTAGACATAGAATTTTAGATTTAAATGATGTTATGTATTAGGTATATTTTATAATAAGGTATTTTATTTGTATATTTAATAGATTAGTAATGTCGAGCGCACCAATTCCCATGAAAAAAACAAATTTAATAACTTGTCCATTGGAAAACGCACACCGGCTACTTCCAGAAAGATATGTGGATCCACATGATTAAATGTCTTAAGAACCACCCAGAATTTAGAATGTGTCCATATAATGTAAGGCACGTTTACCAAATTCTTGGGGAACAAGAACATTTTGAAAATTGTGATGACGCCAAAGCATCATATGAATAATAATAATAATAACTAAAAAAGTTTTATTGTTTTGTAATTAGTAATTAAGTTATAAAATATAAAAAATAAATATTTTTTAATTAGTATAAAGTTTTTTTATTTATTTATATAATTATTGCTGATACAACATACTTATGTGTATATAAACGTTAAAAAATAATTTAGAAAGTTAGTATATGTAAGTGTGTGTAAGTCAAAAGTCAAAAATAAAAAATGCAACCAATAACAATTTTATTTTTCTTTATGTTATTTATTTATGTAATAGCGAATAGTGAAAATAATGAAAAGTATTATATGTTACTGTTAGTAATAATAACCAAGAAGAAGAAGAAAAAGAAAACGAAGAAAATTTAAATAGTTTTATTAGTCAAAATATAACTAATGATGAAAATCAAGATTTTATTAACGCGCTCGATTTTTTATCAAATTATGGATACATTAATTCTCAAGAACATGAATCGTATGATTTAGATAAACAAAGTGATAAATTTAGAACTGCTGTTGAATCATTTCAAAATTATTATGGTTTAAATGTAACACGTGAACTTGATTCAGAAATAAAAAAATTTATGCAATTACCACGATAGTTAAAGATATTAATATAAAAACAGATCAAACTATTTGGCATACGCCTGTTATTACATGGCATTTCTTAACTTTTAATGTATATGCAATTGAAGTTGCAAAACAAGCGTTTCTTATTTGGCAACAGCATGCAAATATTACATTTAAATATACCCGATTTAATCCAAACATTTATATGAAAAAATCATTTATACAAAGTGGTAACGCTCCAAATATTATAATTTCTTTTAGTATTACTAAACATTATGCATATTTTACTAACCGTCCTTGCAAATATAATTTTGATGGTAAAGGTTCAACATTAGGACACGTTTTTTTTCCATCAACTAAAACAAAATCAGTTGATGTGCATTTAGACTCAAGTGAACCATGGAATTATAAACTATCAAATACTGAGAAGGATACTGATACAAATTTATTTGAAGTACTTGTTCATGAATTAGGTCATGCTCTTGGCATAGAGCATACTAATACACATAATAATGTATTCATATAAAAGAAACACTATATATAATAATATTTCTGAATTTAAATTGGATCAAGAAGATATAGATTTAATTGAACATTTATATGGAAAAAAAGAACAAATATCGTTTGAATCAAACAAAAATACTACTCAAATATTATTAAATAAATTAAATAAAACACGACAGTCACCAAACTTATTGCCAAACTTATGTGATATTAAAAACAATAATAATATAAAATTTTTAGTAATTAATGAAAAATTCTAAATTTTTTATGAAAAATGGTTTTGGATAAAAAATCTTTTAGAAGAAAATTATAATTCAGTACCATATTTTTTACCAGATTGGTTAGTTTTTATACCGAAAAGTTATAAAACATTATCAGGGGTATATCGTAGACCAAATGGAAATATTTGTTTAATAATTGATGATATAATATATGATATTTTATGGCCTTCTTTAAAATTACAAAATAGAAAATTCTTTCCAAACATAATTAAAAATATAACTGGTATTGTAAACACTAATATAGGAAATACAATTGTGTGTTATAATAAATATCATTTGACAGAAATTAATGAATGTAAATTTGAAATAATTCGCCATGGAAATATAAATAATGAATTTTCTGGAATACCAGCTGAAATAAATAATATTTTTCAATATACAAACGGACATTTGTATTTTTTTTTAAATAATGTAATTTATGAATATAGTGAATACTTAAAACGTTTAATTAGAGCTATACCTTTTAGCTTAACTACGTTTAATATACACTGTCCAAGTATAAGTATTTTGCAACAATTAAAAAATTTATTATCTAAATTACAATAAAAAAATATATTTAATATAACCTTTTATTATAAATTTTTGTATTTGCTACACGTGTTTATCTTTAACCCTTAACCTGTGTATTGTTTTTATCTAAAGAAGTTAGTATATATAGCAGCATATTTTACGAAAAGACTAATTTATGTTTTGATATCACTAAATAGAAGTCAAAATTATAAAACATGTCAGAGACTGCTTCTACATCAACATCTGTACCCAAATCTGATGAATCATATTTAGTTAATAATTTATCAGAACCTAAACCACTTCGCGGACTAAAAAGTCTAAAAGTAGATTAACTATATAAAGTTGTTCATTTACAAAGAGAAAATACAAAATTAGGAAAACGAATAAAGGTGGAATTAGAAACATTTGACATTTTTTTAGGAAGTCGTTACAATTCTACTAGTAATGAATCTTTGGAAAAAATGATAAAAGACGCAGAATCACAAAGTTTTTATGTTACATCAAAAGGATTTAAAGGTCAAGTAGTTTATATTATATTTGTTAAAGTAGAAAATGATCAACCTGAAGATGAGAAATAAAAAAATGTTATAATTTCTGATAATATGTTAAACTATAATTATTATTATTATTTGTATTTTGTTATATAAATAAAAATATGTTGTTTATGTACTTTAAGCTTTTATTTATTTATTTACTTCATACCATTACATAACATTACATAAAATTCATTACATTTAACACAATCCTTTTTTAACGATGCTTGACTCTCCCATGAAGTGTTAGAATATTGCCAACATTGTTGATATTGTTGAAAAATTTTATTATTTTTCCACTTATTTGGAAATTCACACATCGAATCAATTTCATTTCTTGCGTAAACAATTACAAATTCCATCGGCAAAACAGCAATTTCTAATTCATTCATATTTTTTAATAATCCGTTTTCATAAAATTTAGTAAATGCGTTAAATGCATTAAGTCATGAATTAAACAATTGAGCTAATGTTTTAACATTTCGTACAGCACAATTTTTCAAGTGTAAATTACAGTAATTGTCTTCCAATTCTTGATGCAATGTGGATAATGGTGGACAGTTATATGTTTCTAAGTTTATAATTTTTTTTTTTATAACACTTTGTAACCAATTTGCATTTGTTGATATAAAGACGTACTCTACATCCACTTCAGGAATGTTAATTAAGTTTTGTATAACTTTTTTATGATCATTATATTGAATATAACCACTATTCCATTCTAAATTGTGTTCATTTTTTACTGTTAATTATACATTTTTTTGACTATTTTCTGATAATAAAGAATATGAAAAAGGTTCTTTAAATTTTCCAGTTTTACATTCACAATTATTTAAACTGTGAAATGCATATTCTTTCCATATAAACTGATTTGTTTCTTCAATATAAAACTTTGAAAATCTGCAATAACTGCAAATGTATTCATCGTGATGTGATACTTTTGAATTTAAAAATAAAACAAAAAATTTATTTACTAATTTATTCAATTTATAGTAAAATTATACAAAAATTTTTTGGCTTATCCAGCTGTTATAACTGTTATCAAATCCTAACCATTTTACTAGAACATTATTATTTTTGTTTTTCAATATTTTTTCTATTAAGTAAATATCACAATATTTTACTTTTTGTAATTCTTCTTTATAAAACGTGCCTTTAATTAAATTACCTAATTTATCATTAAGTATATATGTGAGAGGATTAGTTAATTTTACTTGTTTAATAGTAAATATCTCATTAGACCAGTTTGTTGTGTATCCTTTAGCAAAAACACTGCGACAAGTACTAATTCTCACGTTATCACCAATTTTAAGTTTTGATTGTATATTTTGAATTATTTTAATATTATTTTATACTGTATTTAATAAATGCTTTTCATTTGTTTTATTAACATTAATTGGACTATGAACTTTATTGTTATAAAATGTTGTTATTTTTGGTAATAATTCCAACCATTTATATGATCCTTGTGCACTAAACTCTTTCCACATTGATAATTTTAATGTGCGATTTACACGTTCGACAATAGATCATTTTTTAACACTATATGTTGTATAATGATTTATTTTATATTTCTGCAGTAATTCTTTAAAACTACTATTGAAAAACTCAGTTCCAACTTCACTTTGCAAATATTTTGGAATTATTTTATCAGTAATAAAAAAATTTTTCATTGCGTTACATTTGTTCCAGTTTTATTTTTTATTGGTACTGTCCATACATATTTTGAAAATATATCTATTACAACAAGTATATATTTATAATTTTTATTTACTTTTGCGTACGGTGTCATTTCAACTAAATCTGCTTGAAATGTTTCATATAATCCTTTTATTATTATACGTCTTCTTGCATAGTTTTTTCGTGCTGGTTTATGAAGTTCATTTACAATTTCACGTTTAATATTCACAATAGTTGTTCTGAATTATATAACTTATCTTATTGTGATGTTTCATGAATGTTTAATTCTTGATATATAATTTCTATGTCATTTTTTATATTTTTAAAATTATTTTTCACTTCTGCTATTATTTCGTTAGCTTGTCGTATAGTTGCTTCAGATTCTAAATACTCTTCAAAATTATTATATTCATTTTCATCATCATCATCACACTGACAATAATGCACATTATATATTTGATGTCCAAATTTGCTAATCGGCATTACGTCTAAACTTACTGAAGTCAACTATAATACTGTTTTCAAGCAACGATTTTAGCTTCTTTTAATTCTTCAATTATAGAAGTAATTTCATTGTCGTGACTATTATTACCAGCCATTGTTGATGCGATTAAAAATCGTAATCTATCAACTATTTCATTTGCATCATTCCAATGAACATATTGGTACAGCTTATTATTAAATTTTTTTAATAAACCAGAACCTTGTTTTTTTCTTAATATTTTTTTTGTTTCTGTTTAAGCATTATAAGATGGGCTAACAAATGAACTTTCTGGTTTTAATAATAATAATGGTTTAATAATTTTTGTATATTTTTGAGAAGCACTTCCTTTCAGTTGCTGCATGGAATTATTTTGACGGCGAGCTGCATTAGTTAGATTTAAAATTTTTGTATATTCTTTTTTATCCCTTTCAGAGTAATTTCTATCAGGATTCTTTTTAAATATCAATTCATATAAACCCTATGTCCCAGAGAAAATTTGATTATCAATTACAATATTTTTACCATTAAATTGTATTTCTTTATTTCCTAAATTAATTTTTTTACCTTCATTTGTTTCTAAATAATTTACACCATATACATTATCCAATTCTTTTGAATTATTCAGCATTTGTTCAATAATTTTTTTTGGAAGAGGATCAAATTGATTAAGATATTCACTTATTGATTGTTGCGAGTATTTTGAATATGTAGGACAATTTTTTTATAATCTTCATTATTATCATCAAATGCATCATCATCATCATCATTAATAGAAAGACTAGCTTCTAATTCAGAAATACTATTTTCTGTTTCAAATTCGTTATTTTTATTTTTTACTCTTTTTTCAAATAAATTATGTTTACTTGAATCAATATTTTTTAAATTTTCAATAATTTCTTAAAATTTTTTTGTTACTGGTATATGTTTTTTCTAATTCAATTTCTTTTTCTAATTCACCAGTTTTTAAAGCTTTAAGTTTTTCTATAATATTTCGTTTTGTTTTAATAATTTGATGTTTTAATTGTTTGTTTATGTTCATATTGGTAAAAACAGCTATCTGTACTGGTATCTTTACTGATATCTGTACTGATATCTGAACTGTTAGTAAGCAACTAAATGAAATTAGTATTAGAATTTATATTTTAAAGCAATATAAAATGATCAAATCCTTTACGATATCTACCTTTGTTTATTTCACACTCTTTGTTTATAACTAAAAATTCATATTTTTTGTGCCAACAAAGTGAACAAATATTTTTAAAAGTCATATCTGCACACACATGATCTGTATAGACATGTTTTAAATTTAAGTCATCTAGTTTAAATAAAATAAGCATATTTGCATTATCACGTATTAATTGCTTAGGCATTCTAGTATATGTTTGAGATAAGTAAAAACAATCAACTAATTTATGTCGTCCTATACTAAAATATTCTTGAATTATGCTTTGTTTTTCACATACTATATAATCAAATATAAAAATAAAATTTAATTTAGCTTTATTTGGTTTTATTATATTTGTACTATCAGTAAATGCATAATATTTTATTTCTTTAATGGGTTTTAAAAGACGTATTAAAAGAGGTGAATGAATTCATGATGAAGAAACTGGAAATAACAGTAGATATTTCCGAGGCATACAAACATACACAAACAACAGCGAGACAATTAATAACAGGAAAGGTCAAGAATGAGCAAGATATATACAAAATCTTTTCAGCGAAGAGCAAATTGCAAGGTCAGAATATATATATATATATATATATATATATATATATATATATATATATATATATATATATATATATATATATATATATATATATATATATATATATATATATATAAGTTATCTTGCCGTAGCTCCCGTATAATAATGCTTAGTAGTATATTGTTTATCTTAAGGTATTATATTACGTTGATTAGTTGCTTTATTCTTTGTAAGATGTAACATAGTTTTAAGTTAGTCTAGAATCAAGCTTGTACCAAGCAACATCGTTGCTAGTGTTCGAATAAATATCTTTTTAAAAAATCAACTTGCGTAGATCGAACTATTATTGGCGCAGTCTTGGTAGGATTTGCCATACAGCACTATCGATAAGTAGTACTGGTTCGTTTTTAACGATTTGAGGCAAATTACGAATTTAAATCGATCAACAAGTGATAAGTAAAAGTGACTCCTGTCGTCGAACACACATCAAGCATCGCAGCATCGTCTACTGTGGCCGAGAGAACATCGGACACACGACACCCACGTCAACTTCGAAGGCATCTCGAGCAGTCCGAGAGAACATCGGAACGTCTCAACTTCGCACGGGTCAAAATCTTCAACGCACATGAAGACGCTGATTCTACTGTAAGTACTTTATGTCTTTTAGAGGTTCTAAAATAATAATTAATACTGACTCAAGTTCTGATTCTGACTCCAGTTCCGAAAGTGAACTGTCTTCAAATATTGTGACTAACAAAATAGTCTCAAAATCATTAATTAAAAATCCAATATTTAATTTTAATCAAATAAAAATGGCAATGCCAGCATTAAAACGAGAATATCTCGATATGATTCCCGATTTCCATGGGGAACGCGAACTCTTACCCCGATTTCTTGAAATATGTCAGAAATTGGTAACTAAATTCTATAACACAACGGATATAACAGATTTTCAAAACGAATATCTAATGTCCACAATATTGTCAAAAATAAAAGGTGACGCCGCAGTTAATATTGCGAGCTGTACCATTTCAAATTTTAAAGAGTTAAAAACTGCTCTAACGAATACGTACGCTGACAAACGCGATACATACACACTTGCCATAGAAATGACTGAATTAAAACAGTCATATAATGAAACACCTTTTGACTTTTATAACAAGTTACAACATTTGTTAAATCTTCAGATCTCTTATATTAAAACTCATTCGGATCCTAGTGAATCCAACGAAGCCGCTCTTTTATCGCGCTATTTTCAAAATTATGCGTTACGCATATTATTACGAGGTCTTAGAGAACCAATAGGACAACTTATGAGGGCTAAAAACCCCGCAGATTTAAATTCCGCATTAAGCATGTTAACGAACGATTTTCAGTTCGACATCCCAACTACTAAAAATCCCAAACCACAAAATAATACACAGAAAATCATTCCAAAATTTAATCAACCACAACAGTTTAACCAGACTAAACCATTATACCAGACCAATTACGTACCACACTTAAATAAACCATTTAATAGAAATTTTAATCAAAACTTTCAACCTAATAGAAGTAAAATCACACAAAATTAAAATTTTGGTCAACGATTTCCAAATCCAACACCCATGAGTATATCCACAAATAACACACATCAACCACGACCAGGAGCATCTCACGGTTACCAAAATTTTAGACCAAAACAAAATGTAATCTCCGAACAATTATACAACATAGACAGTGAAACAATCGAGTGCGAACATGACACGCACACAGATAACATATACGAACAAGTTCAACATGTCATCGAATTCCCCACAGACACAAACACTGAACCGGACGATTTTTTATGCGAAACCGCCTCGGAAACATTTCAACAATAGAACTACTAAATTTAACGAATAATCAAAACGCATTACCGTATATAATATTGCCAGAAAATAATCTTAAAGTTTTAATAGATACAGGCAGTACAAAATCATTCGTGAAACCTGATATTGCAAATAAATATTTTAAAAAATCTATCTTCAAATATCCTTTCCAAATTTCTACAGCACATGGCACTTCTTTAGAACAATTTAGCACTCTAATACCCACTTCAAAAATTTTTAATACGAAACACATTAACAATTCTTGCCTAAAGTATCACTTATTTAATTTCCATGATAAGTTTGACTTACTGTTAGGAATAGATAACCTAAAATTATTAAAAATTATTATTGACGTAAATAACGATTTATTAATAACTTCAAATTCAAAAATCAAAATTTATTACCTTCAACCAAACAACAACAAAGTAAATTCAAATAACATTTCTACCATGAATAAAATAGTTCTAGAACCCCAATCCGAAAAAATTATTAAAGTAAAAGTAAACATAAAATCAGGAAACGTTGTTATTCCAGAAATTAAAACAAACAATTTAAAAATTCCAGAATGTGTCACGGAGGCTGAAAATCATGAAGCACTATGTACAGTAATGAACCCTACAGACCTAAAAATCACACTAAACATACTAAAACCACTGAACGTCAAGTTGTTCGACAATTATGTATCACATTCTAGACATACCCCTAAATTAAATCTATTAGAAATAGAAAAAAATAAACACAACATATCTAAATCTCGCACAAATTACATGAATAACGAAGAATCCAATCATGAAATTGTTTATAAAAAAAGAAAAACTAATCACAAATGCTGACGCACTTAGCAGAATTCCACACGATCCTCAAAATTTAACTCCATCTAAACTAGAAGATAATTATTTATTTGAGTATCAAAATTATTTAAATTTTAAACAAACAAAAACCAATGCTAAAACAAATGTAGTAGAAATTAACGATGATTTATTCAATGCACCCCTCAATAATAGCCTAGCACATTGCGTGAGCAAAGATCTCGGTATGTACCAAGGAATAGCACAGAAATTTAAACATAAATTCAAAAATGTCGAAATCTTAAAAAATCTAAACCCAAAATTACACAACCTAGTTTATTTACAAGATAAAAATAGATTTATCATCTATCTCATAACAAAAAACCGCTACTTCGATAAACCATCTCTTCAAGATATATTTTACACCCTGTTAAACTTAAAAGACTTTTGTTTAAAAAATAATATTAAAAATTTAAGCATTCCCAGACTTGCATGCGGTAAAGACGAGAAAAACTGGAGAGATATAAAAATGATGATTCAGTACATTTTTCTAGATACGGACGTAACAATATCCGCGTATACTGGACCGGACTTAGAATTATTGCCAAGAGAAAAATTTAACATAAACGAAACAGACACAACTGCTTTTCAAAAATACATAGACGACTTTAACGAAAAATTAATAGATCCTAACGATAACAATACCCCCGATGACTCTGAATCTTTAATAGTTGAAGTAGGTAACGATTAACAAAAATTAGAAAATTACAATAAAATAATTAAGTTCTTCAATCTAACATTAATAACAAAATTAATTACATTTAAACACATTCGATTTAATTTTATTTAAATAAAAGAGGACTAATAGATGACCTAGGAACGATATTTAAATCTATCACTGGTAATTTAAAAATGGAAAAGATTTAACACAATTTTGGAACATATGTAGAATAATGAACAAAATTTACAAAATTAATTAAATATGGCATATAGTGTAAACCCCAAAATAATATAAAGATTTAATAGTATAATTCAAAATATTTAATATAATGAATCAGAATTTGTAACAATCACCCTAGAAATAAAACACTTGCTAAAAAATCTGAGAGGTAAAACGTATCAGTGTTCCAACAAACTTCAAACCCACTATAACCCAGTATGTGAACGCCAAATTCTCTTAGAAGACAACTCTAGTCAATGTCAGTATACAAAGCTGAACATCAAAAGAAACCACATCGAGATCGTTCCCGAAATCAACCAGTACCTCGCAGTATTTCCCCAAGAAGAAAAACTTAAATTTAACTGCCCACAAGGTGCAGAAGTGAAA
This sequence comes from Pterostichus madidus, assembly GCA_911728475.2. NCBI lineage: Eukaryota > Metazoa > Arthropoda > Insecta > Coleoptera > Carabidae > Pterostichus > Pterostichus madidus. The sequence continues at coordinate 12,162,149 of OU452314.1, read as the reverse complement.
GTAATAAGTGGTGTGTACCTGATTAAAGAAAATAATTGTGAAGTGTTGTTTAAAGATCAAAAATTGATTTATCAAGATAAAACAATCGGCAAACCATTATTGTTCGATAAAATGAAATTTGAATCAAAAACAAACAAAATTTCGAACCTTACAATAAACTTAAAATCACTCAATCTAGAAGAAATACCAATTAATCCCATTACTTCGATTAATAATCAATCTCCCAATTGGCACATGCCTAGTATATGCACAATTACACTTTACGTCTCATCCCCAAACGAAGATATTCGCCTACCAGAAGGGGCTCAATTTTAAGAAGGGAGGAGTTATCTTGCCGTAGCTCCCGTATAATAATGCTTAGTAGTATATTGTTTATCTTAAGGTATTATATTACGTTGATTAGTTGCTTTATTCTTTGTAAGATGTAACATAGTTTTAAGTTAGTCTAGAATCAAGCTTGTACCAAGCAACATCGTTGCTACTGTTCGAATAAATATCTTTTTAAAAAATCAACTTGCGTAGATCGAACTATTATTTATATATATATATATATATATATATATATATATATATATATATATATATATATATATATATATATATATATATATATATATATATATATATATATATATATATATTTATTTATTTATTTATTTATTTATTTAATTAACTGCCCAACAGAAAAAAATCCAATTACAGGACAGGTACAATAATAATATACAGGAATGTACAACCAGCAAATTAACAAAGAGAGAAAAAAAGATATAAACAAGAGTACAAAATCAAAATTATAACAGATATTCCATAAATCAATCAATTAAATAAGGTATCCCTGTGGCTCCTCCACGACTAACATGTTTGGGGGCCGTGATTTGACGACTGGTAACCGCACTTCACGCGCAAAAATATATCACTTACCGAGATCTGCTTTAGCAGAGTGCCACACCCAGTAATGGGTAGAAGGCGTGATGATATATTTATATTTATTTATTTATAAAAAAAAAATACATATATATAAGCTTATAAATATAATAAATAAGGCATATTTCAATCAATTAAATAGATCAGGTTGATTATTTGACAAGTTGTAATTTAAACACATGCGGTGGATTGGTGATTTAGAGGCTATATTAGTGTGTGGTGTAGGAATAAAAAATAAAATGGAGTTTCTAGTATTAAAGGGACATACTTTAAAATTAATTAAACTAAGAGTAACTGGGTCATCAATTGCATGATTAAGAATCTTCCTGAGAGTATTCAGTGAAGAAGTGATCCTACGATTAGATAATGTTTCAAATGAAAAAATTTTATTTAATGTATCGTATGATAGTGAATGAGATGGGAAATTTCCCATTAGTTTGAAGTAAATAAACTTTAAAAATTTCCTTTGTACATTTTCTAGTGCTTGAATTTGATTCTTATATATGGGGTTCCAAATCAAAGCACAATATTCAAGCTTTGAACGAATATAAGCATAATATAGTGCAAAAATGGGAGATAAATTAGTAAAGTTACGGGTATTACGCTTAATGAATCCCAGTAGCTTATTACAAGAAGATAATAAATTGTTTATGTGAAGGGAAAATGAGAGTTGAGGGTCAAAGACTACGCCTAAGTCAGTTACCTCGTAACACCTTTCAACAGAAGACGTGTGGATAGTATAATTGTGAAGTAAATAATTTTTCTTTCTTGTGAAAGTCATTATTTTACATTTAGAAATATTTAAATGAAGTTTGTTACTAGAGCACCAGTTAGTGAGGTTATCTAAATCTGATTGCAAAGAAATACAGTCATTGATATTATCAATAGCATTAAATATTTTTAAATCATCTGCAAACAGAAGGTTATTATTTGAGATCGATTCGGTAATGTCATTTATGAACATTAGAAAAAGGAGGTTCCCTAGGTTGGACCCCTGAGGTACACCTGACGTTACTGGTAATAACTCCGAAGAATGACCAAGAATTTGAACATAAAAAGTTCTGTTTTGAAGGTATGACGAAATTAACTGAATCAGAGGATCTGAGAGAGCGAAAGCAGAAAGCTTATGAATTATTATCCGGTGGTCAATTCGGTCAAATGCCTTGGCAAAATCAGTAAACACTACGTCGACCTGCCCATTTTTGTCAAGAACTTCTGAAGTGTAATGAGAGAAGGAACAGAGATTAGTGAAGGTGGATCTACGTTGGACAAAACCATGTTGGGAGAAAGAGATGAGATTATGAATATTATTGTAAATGGTAGAGTAGATTAACGATTCAAATATCTTACTAAAGGCAGACAAGACAGCAATAGGTCTATAGTTGGAAATTTCGGAAGAGTCACCAGTCTTTGGAATAGGCGTGATTCGAGCGGATTTCCATGCATCTGGAAAAATGTTTGTTTTTAAAGAGAGATTAAATATATGAGAGAGAGCAATGGAAAAAGGCACAGCACAGTCTTTTATAATTAGATTAGGAACAAGATCTGGACCGGAAACAAGGGTGGGTTTAATTTTATTTATGGCGGCAAAAACAATTTCAGGAGAAACCATGGTTAACGTTATCGAGTTGTTATTATACATATGAAGAGTAGGAAGGGGGTCATCGGAGGGGAGCGAATAGACGCTATGAAAATAAGATGCAAAACCGTTTGCAATTTCATGTGGGGTATCGTAAGTATTACCGTCCTTAAACATTTTGCTCGGAATCTCAGAGTGAGAACGTTTAGAACGGATGAACTGCCAAAATGTATTCGGGTCAACTGAGATAGAATCTTCGCATTTTTTTATATAAGACTCGTATGAAGCTTTTATATCATGCTTTATTTGGAATCGGAAAAGTTTAAATTGTTCATAATAAAACGGTACATTAGGATATTTTTTATGCATCTTTAAGAAGTAATTTTTCCGTTTAATGGAATAGCGAATTTCTGAAGTAATCCAGGGTGGAAAGGTAGACTTACTAGGAGTTGAGATAGGAACGCATTGTACAAATATATCAAATAAAGTATTATAAAAAAAGTTACATTGATCATTGACATCATTAAATGAATTAAGTACGGACCAATCAAACTGATCTATTAGAGAATAAAGTAAGATGAAATTTGCCTTTTTGAAATTAAACTTAGGTGACGAAATATTAGGTAAATATGACACAGTATTAGTAGAGATATTAATAAAAATATTAAGCGGATTGTGATGTACATATGTCTGACTGAATAATGAGTTATCATTTGTAACTGAACAATGAAGGTTAGAAATTATCAAGTCTAATATTCTACCATTACTATTACATATTGAGTTATATTGCTGAGAATCAGTGATATCGAGAAAATTTTTCAGTGAACACATTATGTTTGAATTTGAATTATCTACATATTCTGTGATGTTAAAATCACCTGTAATTACAAAATTATGATTTGAAATGAATGCTAGAGAATCAATGTATTCAAATATGACATTGTAATGTTGAACATTTGTAGCAGGAGGTATATAAATATTAAATATGTAGAAGTAATTGACTTGTAATAGAGTTTTCACACAAATAATGTCAATATTGGCAGGAACAAAGTCATATAAATCTAGAAGCGGAACCCGGGTTGGACTGAGTGAGCTTTTGATCAGAAGCAGTACACCACCACCACGAGTTAGATTACACATCGCAAAATTGCGATCGGAACGGAACACAGAATATGACGAACCACTAATTATTTCGGAATCACAAACACTGTCACTTAGCCACGTTTCAGTTAGGGCGATGACGTCATAGTCGAGAGTTGGAAGGAGCGAGTGCAGTTGGTGAAGCTTCATGTTTAGGCCTTGAGCATTCTGATAAAAAACGTGAAGAGATTTTTCAAAACTAGTTGGAGCAGATTTCAAGTTGGAACTTAGTTTTTTTTAACTATACAATATTGACCACTTTTGTATGCGATTCTGAGATTATTTTCACCGTTATTCTTCCTGGTGTTTAATTCCGATTGCAGCCGTTTGTAGTGTGCCTGTTCTAAGGGTGTACGATCTGGATTAATGTAAATATTATTTAAATCAGAAAAATTACGAGCATTTTTTGCATTTCTGATTAGTTTAAGAGCGTCTTCAGCATTTTTAAGGCAAACTTTGACAAGACGTGGACGATCAGAAGTATCGTTGGCTTTTCCAATTCTAAATGCTCGATCTATTAATAAATCTTGTCCGGAAGTAATTTTAGTGCAGACAATTGAGACAAAGGTTGGTAAATCAATTGAATTATTTTCTGGGATGCCAGAAATTATGATATTATGCTCACGTCTACGTCTTTCATTAATTTCATGAATCACAGTATCAATGCAATCATTTATATTTTGGCCAGGAGAAATAGAAGCTTGTTGCAAAGTAGTTAATTGGGATTGTATATGAGTGATTTGACTTTGTAGAGAGGAAATTAGATTTTTAAGACCGCTCAAAGTGTTTCCTTCGTCGAGACAATTTTTACAATAAACTTTAATAGATTTGATGTTGGAGCGAGTAAAGCGAGCAATATCATCATGGGTTAAATTAACACAATTTAAATGGGTGACTTTATGACATCCATCACATTTCATTGCTTTCTGATTGTCGCAGACCACGTTCTTATTGCAGTTCGGGCAGTTGACCATGGCGATAAGCGAAGCCAGCCGATTATTAACGAAAGTATATATTCTTGCTGATGTCTTGACTTACCCGTTGATGAGCAAGAGTTGACGAGTTTATTGGCACAAGTATTTAGACGATAAATAAAAATCAAAACAGATCAGTAAACTCGAGCAATCGGTAGTGTTACATAAAAAACTACAGCTCAAAACGTCACTGGAATAACTTATAACCAACTTGGCACTAACTTTGTAACATAGAACTATGTATTTCTGGTAGAAAATTGAAAAAAACATGGATAGATAAACAACGACTGTACACACCGAGAACTGAGAAATAATGATATATATATAGACAAATTTATGACTTTCAAAGAGCGTAAAATACAAAGAGAAGTAAGAAAGATTGCAAAACAAGAAAAAGCAAAAGGAAATCAAGTTCAAATCTTCTACAATAAGTTAAAAATAAATGAAATAATGTGGGTATAGAATGAAGAAAAGGAAGAATTAAAGCCAAAAAACTGATGCACGATAACAGGAAGGAAGATACATATACAACGACAAAGCAAGAAAAAGGCCATGAACAACTAACTCATAACAAAGCAATAGCACATAGAAGAAATAAGAATAAGAAATGCGAACTCAAAATTAGTACATGGAACGTCCGAACAATGCTGCAACCAGGAAAATTACAAGAAATAGTAAATGAATTGACAAGATACAAAATAAATATAGCAGCAATACAAGAGACACGATGGAAAGGTAATGGGACTATAGATAAAAAAGAATACACAATACTACATTCAGGCAACGAAAAACAAGGACAACACGGAGTGGCATTCATAGTACTAGGAAATCTAAAAGATAAAGTGATAAGCTTCGAACCAGTGAATGAAAGAATAGTATACATAAGAATAGAAGCAAAACCTTTCAATTTATCACTATTAAACGTATACGCACCAACCGAAAATGCCAAAACAGAGGAAAAGGAAAATTTGTACGTAGCCCTAGAAAACGAAATGGATAAAATACCAAAAGAAGACATTATAATGATACGAGGTGACTTAAATGCTCAAATAGGAAAGGAAGACTACATAAAGACAGTTGCCGGAAAACATACCATACACGAGAACACAAACAACAACGGACAAAGAATATGCAGAACAGCAGCGAAGTACAACATGAGCAGCTAACCTTCTCAATTTTTTGTCTTCGTATTTATGTCATCGTGAATTATATGTGCATTTTAATAATTATAAATCTAACCCCTACTTTCCCACCTCTGGGGTACCTCAAGGCTCAAATCTAGGTCCTTTACTTTTCTTACTCTTCATTAATGACATTGTTGACTTTTCAAAACAATCAATTCAATTCATAATACGAAATTACTTCAAGATGATATTAACAATATATTAATTTGGTCTCAATCCTCTAAATTGTTTTTCAATTACAGTAAATGCAAAATTATGAGTTACTTTGTAAAAAAATTTGTGTATACTTGTTCCTATAAAATGGATAAAATTGTCCTAGAAAGAGTAAATCAGATTAAAGATCTTGGCGTTTTGTTTGATAATAAATTAACTTTTAATGATCATATAAACTTAATTGTGAAATCATCGTATAAAAATTTAGGATTTGTAATTCGTAATACACATTGTTTTCGTAAATTAACTACACTAAAAAGTTTGTATTTTGCTTTTGTTAGGTCAAAACTGGAGTACTGTCTTCAAGTTTGGAATCCTATTGATACTAAATACATTTCTCTTTTTGAGTCTATACAAAAAAAGTTTGCTAAGTACTGCTTTTACAAAATTTATAGACAGTACCCGAGTTATGATTTTGCAGGAACTGTGTATTACTTCACTTTTGTCTCGTAGGAAAATTATGTCTTGCATTTATTTATATAAAATCTTACATGGTACTTGCACTATTATACATATATGTCCCTCGCCAAAATTCGAGGAATCACTTAACTTTTTACTGTACTTCATCACGAACCAATTATGAACTAAAGTCACCTATTAGGCAACTCACCAACATTTGTAATGAAATATCGCCTTTCACTGATTTATTTGACGACCCGCTATGTAAATTAAAACGATCACTGTGTAATTTCTTTGTACCTTGAAATCAGCTGTTACTTAATTATTTAATTTTTGTTACATTAATATTTGTATATCTGTAATTATGTACCATTCTTAAATTTGTACTATTATGCATCATTCAATGTTATATAACTGTTTTTGTTATAATCGTCCTGTAATTGGGATTTTATATCCTGTTGGATTGATTTATAAATAAATAAATAAATAAATAAATAAGCAGCACAAAGTACGAACATCCGAAACTACATAAAATTACATGGACTTCGCCAAATCAGGAAACATAATCACAAATAGACTATGTCGTAATAATAAGAAGGAAAGAGTCAACACTAAAAGATGTCAGAACATATAGAGGAGCCTGTGCGGACTCAGAACACTATATGGTAACAGCTACAATAAAGTAGAAAATAAGAAGAACAATAAAGGACAGAAACAAACAAATAAAATGGGACATAAGAAAACTTATTAGTACAAACAATAAAATCTAATATGGAAAACAACTTGCGAAAGAAATTGAAAGAAAAAACAACGAAGAAGAAGAAATAGAGACGAAATGGACAAGTATCAAGAACTACATAAAAATGCAGCAAAAAAAAATGCATAGGAGAAGAGAAGAAAGGGAAAATAAAAGAGTGGTTTAATGATGAATGTCAAGAGATAGTAACAAGGAAAGTAAACTCTAGGTTGAAGTGGATAAAATTTAATAAAAAAAGTGATAAAGAGGAATATGAGAGGATTAGGAAAACTTGCAAAAACACAATAAAAAAAGCGAAAAGAAACTGGATGGACGAGAAAATAAATGAAAACGAAAAGGAAAACACAAACAGCAATTTCAAACAATTTTACCAGAAGATCAGTAAACAAAATAAGACATATAAAGCAAAAATATATAACATAAAAGATAAGAACAGTAAGAAAACAGAAAATGACGAACAATTCAAACAAGTTTGGATGGACTATTTCAACGAACTCTTAACAGAAACTAACCAGATAAATGAATACGAAACAACAAGCGAAGGATATGAAGAAGAAGTAATGACAGGGCCAACGAAAGAAGAAGTATTACAAATAATAAGCAAAATGAGAAATGGAAAAGCACCAGGAGAAGACAGAATAAACATAGAACTGATAAAATACGGAGGAGAAAAACTACACGACCAGATTTATAGTCTTATTGAAGAAGTATGGAAGAAAGAAAAAATGCCAGAAGACTGGAGAAACGGGCAAATAATAACTATACATAAGAAAGGGGACTAACAACTATGTCAGAATTACAGAGGAATAACTCTACTTAGCACTACATACAAAATAATGACGACAATACTGCAAAAAAGATTGGCAATGGAAACAACACATATAATTGGACAACATCAATGTGGGTTTACGAAAGGCAGATCAACAACAGACGCCATACATACAGTGAAGCAGATAATGGAAAAAGCACATGAATACAAAATAGAAATAGAAATGTTGTTCGTAGATTTCAGATAAGCATTCGACTCAATCAGAAGAGAAAAATTAATAGAAGCACTAACAGAATTTAGAGTAAACGCGAAATTAAGGAGAGTAATTATGATGACGATGAATAACACAACGGCGAATATCAAAACTCAAAAAGGTGTAACACACAACTTCGAGATAAACAAAGGAGTAAGACAAGGGGACATCAGTAACACTATTTAATCTAGCACTAGAGTATACTATGAGGAAAATAAAGAAAAGGACACTCAGATCAAGCGGAGGACAAATAATAGCATACGCCGACGACATAGTACTTGCAACAAAAAACCGAAAAACCTTGTCAGATATGCTACAGGATATAATAACAGAAGGAAGAAAAATAGGATTACAAATAAACGAGAACAAAACAAAAATAATGAGAATTGGAAGAGACTGGGAAAGTAAAACCATACTTATAGGGGAACACTCATTTGAGACAGTTGAAAAATTTAAATATTTAGGAACAACGTTATCTAGTAAATGCGACAGAGAAACAGAAATCAAAGAGAAAATAATGGCAGTAAACAGATCTTACCATGCAAACAAAAAATTACTAACGAACAAAAACCTAACAAAGAAAACAAAAATAAAAATATATAAAACAATAATAAGACCAGTGTTTATGTATGCGGCAGAAACAATGACGATGACGAAGAAAGACGAAGAAGAACTGAGAATCACAGAAAGAAAGATAATAAGAGCAATACTAGGACCAGTAAAAATATCTGAAAATGAACAAAGAACAAAAATGAACCATGAGATTGAAGAAGAACTGGAAGAAGACGTAGTAAAGAAGATAAAACAACAACGAGTAAGATGGTTAGGACACATATGGAGAAAAAATGATAGACATAATAAAGTCAATGGTACAATGGGAACCTGGCGGGAGAAGAAGAAGAGGAAGACCGAGATCAAAATGGTTTGATGAAGTGAGAGAAGATATCAGTAAAGCTGGAATAAAAAATTGGCAAGAAAAGACAAAACACAGGAATACATGGAGAGAATTAACGCAGAGGATATAAACACAAGTAAAAGGGGACTAATCCACCCCAAAAAGTGGATTTAGAGAGCTTCAATAGAAGCTGCACAATCCCCACGGGGGTGTTCAAGCCACTATATATATAATGGGTTTTAATAACTCTTCTAAATATACATACTTTGGTTGATAAAGTGATTTTGAATATATATATATATATATATATATATATATATAAATATTTTAAAAATGCAATCCATTTGGATGTTCAAGCAATGCAATTAATACGTTCGTTTTTCCACAGCTAGATGGACCTGTAATAAGGCAGCGAATTGAGAATGGGAGCAAAGTACTATGACGTAGTTTAACGTTTTCTGTATCCAAATCACAGTTCCGTACACTAAGGCTTTCTTTTTGCTTTACTAACTTCATTATAACTGAAAGTATAAATAAATATATGCTTTATTTATATTTATTTTTAGTATTTTACAAAACTTTGATGAAGAAACACGTAAAATCTAGCAGTGGTAGTGGTATTTTAAACACTGCTATCAATAATCTTTCTATACAATTGCACTTACCTGGATATAATTTTTGTGGTCCAGGTACTAAATTAAATAAAAGACTTTTAAGAGGAGATAAAGGTGTAAACGGATTAGATGAAGCGTGCAAAGAACATGACATAGCATACTCTAAAAGTAAAAAATTAGAAACCATTCAATTTCGTACAAATAATACACCTTTAAAAGAAAAGCTTGCTGCTTTAGCTGTTTCTACAGCAATGAATGTAAAAGTAAAATCAGGTGCAGGTGTAAAATCAAAAAAATATAAAAGAATAAATAAAAAAAATCAAAAGGAACAATAATGTAATTAAATTTAATAATGCTATCAAACAAACTCGTTTAGCATTAAAAAAACTAAATTTAAATAACAGTTCTAATAAGAATAATAATATAAAATAAAAGTGTTCAAATTGCAGAAAAAATATTTAAAAATAAAATAAAAAATAAAAAAATTAAATTGTCTAGAATAATACCTATTCCTTCTATTAAAACTGGTAGAATTATACCGTTGATTCCATTAACTGCTGGAATAAGTGCAATAGGTGCATTAACTGGCGGTGCTGCGGGTGTTGCAAAAGCTGTAAATGATGTAAAAGCTGCAAATGAACAACTAAAAGAAAGCCAACGTCATAATAAAACAATGGAGGCTATTGCAATAGGGGGAAAAGGTTTATACCATAAGCCATACAAAAAAGGATTGGGATTATACTTAAAACCACCAAAAAACTTCCAATAAAGCTACCAAAACGTGCTCTTACTAATGTAGATTTATTAAAATATGCAAATCTTCTTAAAATTTCAATCTTTAAAGGTTTATGTGAAATAATTTATCCAAATATTCTAATTTTAAAGAATGTGGTATAATAAATTTAGATAATTTAAATGGACCTGGTACTCACTGGGTAGCATATTACAAAAATGGTGCGCAAGTAATATATTTTGATAGTTTTGGTGATTTGAAACCACCAAAATAATTAATTGCGTATTTTGGTAGCAGTGCTCAAATTAAATATAATTATAATAATTTTCAGTCATATAATAGTGTTAACTGTGATCATTTGTGTTTACAATTTTTGTATAATAATAATTTATAAACAAAAAATATTTAGTATAATAAAAACTATCATGTCATACACATTCACCTTTAATGGATATGAATCGGAATTTAACATAATTCTTGACAAATTAATTGAATTAGATTTAAACAGTGACTATGTAATGGGGCTTACAAATTTCGAAACATATAATTCTATACCAAACATCGATAAAACAAATAATAAATTTTATTATGGTTATAATGAAGTTAGTATTCCTGAAGGATCATATGATCTTGAAGATATAAATAAATTAAAAAAAAATAATTTAAAGAGATAAATACAACAAAAGAGACAAATACATTAAAACCGGCAATATCAATAAATGCTAATAATAATACATTAAAGTGTGAAATGCGTGGTAGCAAAAATATAGATTTTACAAAACCTAATACTATTAGAAAATTATTAGGTTTTAATTAAAATGTATACCAAGCTAATGTAAATCATGTGTCTCAAAATCCTGTGAATATAATTAAAGTAAATGCAATTTGTGTTGATTGTAACCTAGTATCAGGTTCATATAATAACACTAAACAAGTACATATAGTTCACGAGTTTTTTCCTAATGTTCCACTTGGTTACAGAATTGTAGAAAGCCTGTTACAAAAAAAAAATAATTGATCAATTCGTGCTTAAAATAATGGATCAAAATGGTGAATTAATCAATTTTAGAGGTGAGCTCATAAGAGTAAGACTACATCTAAAAAAACTTTAAAATGGGTATACTTTTTAATTCAAATAATCAACAACAACAACAAAAACAAAAAGAAAAAACAACAACATAAAAATAAAATAAAAACGAAAACAAATATTAGTACACCAAAAACAGTTGGTCTGTTAACAATTAAAAATAAACAATTTTTAAAATCTTTGGGTTTAAAAGTTTTAACCTAAAAAAGAAAACGGCTGACTTACCATCAAAAAAGAATAAAAAAAAAATAAATAAATTTGCAGTAATATTAATTTATATAAATATTAAAAATAAATCTATACGATTAAAGTGTTCTAGTTTTATTAATTGTTACTGCATAAAAAAATAAAATGTATGAACATATTTTAAATGTAAATCAACGTGTTGTATTTAATTAATCACTACAAAGTTCTGAAAGACATACATATCAACCGTATGCTTCTAATTTATTTGATAATAATGATGAAATTAGAATATCAATTCAAAGGCAAGATTTGTTTACACGACCATGGGATAGTATAATTTATATTGAAGGCAAATTATTAACAAATCAAAATAAAAAACCGGAACATACTAAATTTATTAATAATGGCATAATGTATCTTTTTGATGAAATTCGTTATGAAATGGGTGGTGTTACAGTTGATCGTATACGTAATCCTGGAATAACAACAACTATGAAAGGATATATGTCATACTCAATTAATGAAAGTTTAAAGTTAAAAGTTCATGGATGGTCACCAACAACAGATACACTTGATGAAATATTGGATGAACATGGAAATTTTAGTGTGTATATACCACTTCGAATGGTTTTAGGTTTTGCTGAAGATTACCAAAAAATTATACAGAATTTACGTCAAGATTTAGTTCTTTTACGTAGCAGTTCAGATGTAAATGCTATTGTAACTACTTCAGAAACTGAAGTAGTAAAAGTGCACCTTACAAAGGTTGAATGGCGAGTTCCTCATATATCTGTGGCTGATGTTAAAAAATTAAAATTAGCAAAAAATCTTGAAAATAATATTACACTGAACATACCTTTTCGCAGTTGAGAATTACAAGAATACCCTGTGCTACCCCTAACTCAACGACACACATGGGTTGTAAAAACTGCATCACAATTAGAAAAACCTCGATTTATAATTTTTGGATTTCAAACTGCTCGTAGGAATATAAAAACAAAAATATGAGCCAATTTGATCATTGTCATATTACTAATTTTAAAGCTGAATTAAATTCACAAACATATCCTTATGATAATTTAAATTTTAATTTTTTAAATAACCAATGGTCAATACTGTATTTTATGGCCTCAAATTTTCAAATGTTTTACTATAATAAACAAAGTGAACCTATCTTTTCACCAGAAGAATTTAAAAATAATTGTCCTTTTATTGTTATTAATACATCAAATCAAACTGAATCTTTAAAAGATGTTTCTGTTGATTTGAAGTTAAACTTTGAAACAAATAAAAATATTCCTGATAAAACTACTGCTTATTCTTTAATTATATATGATAAAATTGTACAATATAATCCTCTTACAAACTATGTACAAATAATGTAAAAAAATATTACAATCAATAAATAAAATATAATAAAAAATCTGTGTATTTAATTTTATAAATTTATTTAGGTACTTCATACAATTATATTATAACAAGTATGGTATTAATATTCAAAGCTTTATAACTAAATTTCAAAAATATACAAAAATATTATACATATAAGCTCAGGGATGTACTCAGGTTTCTATTCACCGGCGATAAACTTTATGTTGGTCGCTGATGCATCAGTTGCCGCTAGAAAAATCAGAGCATCGTCGCACTAATTACAGTCTGGCTTGATTGCGACTCTGCGCTCGCTGTGCTACTGATAGTAATAGAACAATCGTGTAAGTTGTGCGAGAGAGCGCGTGCAAGAAAGAGAACGAAGTACCGGTTGCAATTGCTAATTAAAATCAGTTTTATGGATAATCAGCTACTATTACTCTGTTGTCAGGATGCTTCAAGCAAGGTTCATACTTTTTTAATTTTAAATTATTTTTCACTTCACTAGGTAATAATTTCCACACAGTACTAAGTTCTCCTCCAACTTTTTCAAACAACATTAATGGAAGAATTTTTATTTCATCCTCTTTCATGCACTGCATTGGTGAAAAATGTCCATCACAACTTAGTTTCAAATAATGCAGTAATGCATCATATTGCTTACTGTTTCGATTTAAATTAACGTTAATATTCTTATAAACGTATATAATATACTCACATACTGTACATTTTTTGCAACATTTATATATAAAGTGTGTAATAGTATATGTGTGTATGTGCGTGTAATAGTTTGTGCGAGTACGCAACATCGGCCTCAGCCCCGGCCGCGCCCGCCACCCCGCCAACGTCTGCATTCACCGTGCATGGAGGTAACTCGGCAACGGTCGTTATAAAAAAAGTATTTATATCTCAAAAGGTCAAAGGTGTCTACTATCTATTAGCAGTTTTGAAATTTTGGACGCGCGAATTTAACTAACATGCCTGCGATGAAAAAAAGGGGTGGAGGGTGGCTCAAGTGCCCACTAATACCTGGTATACGTATTTATATTTCAACAGGTAAAACGTGTCTACTATCTATTATCAGTTTTGCAATTTTGGACGCGCGAATTTGACTAGCGTGCTGGCGATGGCCTTGAAGTGGTTCCGTGGCGCGCTTATTCCACTACTCACGTAGCACTAATTCTATAAATAAACAAAATTTCTTAATTTTCAAAAAATATATTATTTATTTTTTTTTACACTTACGAAATGCTACGTCCATCAAAATTTTGATTATATCACAACAAGATAGTTTGTATACTAAACATATATTCCCATATATTTTATAATACATAATTATCAAATCAAACTGCCTGAATAAATTAACATATGCACATCCGTAAGTATATCAGTATTTTTCATAATTCACAATATTAATATTGTTTATTTAAAACTATTATTATTTATAATTCAACTGTATAATTTGTATAATTCAAATTGTAATTAACTAAACCTTTTTTTATTCTTAATCTTAATCGTAAATTAAAATTAACTAAAACCTTTTTTATTCTTAATCCTAATCTTAATCTTCTATTTGTATCTTAATCTCCTAACGTAAGTTTTATCTTTGTGACGTCACTTATCTTTCTTATTTTATCTACTTTCTATAGTCACTTATCTCTATTTTTTGTAATTTTGCACCCTATTTACACTACTTCTGAGTTGGTTGCTGTCTTCAGTGTTTTTAACTAACATGACATGGTGTGCTTATCTTATCTACTTCCGATCCAGAACCTGCCTTTCTACACTACTGGAGTATTATTAGAAAGATATTCAATTTCAATGAACTATAACACTATATTATATATAAGCGCGGTAATTTCGAACTACAAAACCTTGAAACAATTTTAACATATATACATATATATTCAAGAATTTGCATTTGAATTTAATCATGTTGTATTACATTTTATAAAATACAAAACTACAGACCCGTAAAATATTTTATTTTAATATCATTTAATAATAAAACGAAAACTCTCCAAAAACGAAAACTTATTCACAATTATGTGTACATAAAATTAAAAATCATGTTGTTGTACCTGATTACAAGTTATTAAGTAATATTATATTAAATAAAGATTGTTGGTATGATACTTGTATAATTTCACCGCTATTTCGTATATCACATCAATATGATTGCTATGACACATACAAGTAACACACATCAAAAGCAAACTCAAGAATTAATAGATATAGTGACATTTATTGTAGACATAGACTTTTAGATTTAAATGGTGTTATGTATTAGGTATATTTTATAATAAGGTATTTTATTTGTATATTTAATAGATTAGTACTGTCACGTGCACCTACTCCAATAAAAAAAAACAATCTTATGACATGTCCATTGGAAAATACACACCGACTATTACCAGAGAGATACCTCATCTATATGATAAAATGTCTCAGAAACCACCCGGAATTTAAAATGTGTCCTTAATGTAAGGCACGTTTACAAAATTCTTGACGAACAAGCACATTTTGAAACTTAGCTAAAGCATTTTGGCATGACATGAATAATGAATAATAAAAATTATATTTTTTTGTAATAGCAATAATGTTATAAAATATAAAAAAATACAAAAAAAAGTTTTATTTATTTATCTAATTGTTGTTGATACAACATATTTATTGGTATATAAACGTTAAAAAATAATTTAAAAAGTGATTATCTATATATTAAGTAAGTAAAAAGTAAAAAACTAAATGCAGCAAATAATAATATAATTTTTGTTCATGTTATTTATGTATCTAATAGCTACTAGTGAAAATAATGAAAAGTTAAAAATGTTAAATATTACTGTTAGTAATAATAACAAAGAAGAAAACGAAGAAAACTTAAATACTTTTATTAGTCAAAATATAACATATGATGAAAATCAAGATTTTATCAACGCAATTGACTTTTTATCAAATTATGGATTCTCAAGAACATGAATCGTATAATTTAGATAAAGAAAGTGATTAATTTAAAAATGCTATTGAATCATTTTAAAGTTATTATGGTTTAAATGTAATACAAATTAAATACGTTGATTCTTTGTATTTAATAAAAATAAATAGATTTTTCAGTTTACAGTTTATATGTCACAGTTTTTAAATATAATTAATTATTATACAGAACAGTATAAAACAGACCAGGCTATATCAGATTGGAATGATACAATCTTACAAATTACTCTTACATATAACCTAATTATGAATAATTAATATTAATCATCCCAAAAAAGATAAGTACATGTCAAGAGGAAATGCATAACTGCGTATAATGAATCATCTTTTTTCTACGTACATAATTCCTCCCTAGCAAGAATTTATTATAATCAGTTAAAATGTTTGTAATTCAATATTTTTATTAGTTTTTAAATCCTCTTTTTTATTTTAATTTTTATTATAAATAAATAAATAAATAAATATATCATCACGCTAATTACTGGGTGTGGCACTCTGCCGAAGCAGATCTCGGTAACTGATATATTTTGGGCGTGAAGTGCAGTTACCAGTCGTCAAATCACGGCCCCCAAAGATGTTAGTGGTGGAGGAGCCACAGGGGTAGTTTCTGAAATTATGAAAATTGTTTGTCGCCTGTGGGAATCGAACCAGGGTTCTCAGGATCCACAGGCCGACTTCATACCACTTATTTTTATAATTATTACTATAATTATTAAATTTATTATTATATACAAATTATAATTCTGAGACTTAGGTTTGTGTTTTTAAAAACTAAGTTCTGAATTTTTAATATTTATTTGATATTCAATCTCTTTATTACAGTGAACACTAATACGTGTTAATGTTAACAACAGTTGAGAACAGTAGTTCAGTACAAGAGCGCTAGCAAAAACAAGAACTAATCTATTTATGCTAATTTCTTATCTATCTATGTTTAGTGGGGTGTATGAACATGGGAGTCCGCAGGGGGAGGCAAGGGGGGACGCGCGCCTCCCTGGATATTAACTAGAGTGGTGACTACGACTCTCGAACATAGAACTTTAACATGTAAAACTATAATTTTGTAATTTCCTGCTTCCCTAAATATTTTACGCAAAAAAGCTTGAAATAAAAGTTTTAGGGCATAAAATTCTGCATCTGAACCAATAAACAAAATTAATTTTTCATTCTATGGAACGACACAAATTAGAAATAAAAATGGCGAAAATTGCCTCAAAACTATTGACAGGCATGAAACTGAAACAAAGATTAAACAAATGTTTGATGTTTTATTTGTCAAAATAAATGAAATAATAAATGAAGAATTTATTTTGACAGTTTTAACAAATTGAACGTCAAACATTTGTTTAATTTTGTTTCAATTTTGAGACAATTTTAGTCATTTTCAGATCTAATTTGTGCCTATACAAAGCATGCAAAATTATTATTATTATTATTATTATTATTATTATAATATATATATATATCAAATAAAAATTTAATTATAAATTTAAAGATAATAAATTCATGCTGAAACTGAATTTTCAGCAGTATTCTTATGACCAGATAGCGACATGTTTCCTATCGTAACGATTGAGTAATCTAAGTTTATTAAGTATACACAGACACAAAATATTAGAAAATAAAAACTGTAAAACTACTAAATCGGAATTTATTGAAGAAATGGTGTCAATTTATGGAAGAGTTATTAGAAAATTGTCCTTCCTCTTCAATTCAACCCAGACTAGTAATTTATTTCACAAATTTAAATATTTTTTATCTATTTGTTATGTGTGTCTATTGTTTATATTTATGTTATGTAAAAAAAAATATATTTTAGAAATTTATGTATATCTGAAAGTTTTTTGAAACCCGCCCCCCCTGGAAAAATGTCTGTGGATGCCCATGTGTATGAATCATCTTTGTGAAACAAACGATAGTAATAATATATAATTCCTTCCCTTTTAGTTTGTTTTACAAATATTTTTACATTTTTATTAAAATAATCTTATTCTAAAGTATTTTCTCTTTTCTTATTCAATTTATTCTCTTTATATTTTTTTATTTTTGGGATTACATATTTTCTTATCAAATAACAACTTATTATTACACATACTATTACATATAATATATAAGAGTGTTGACTGGTATTATTTCTTTAATTTGTGTAATTTTGGGTTCGTTAATAACAACATCCGATATATTCTTTAATTTAGTATTATTAAATTTATCTATCGTAAATCCTTTTTCAGAGGTTTTAAATTCTATTTCTTTATATTTTTGTTCAATTTTCTTAAATATGAAATTATTTATTTGTTTATTTATTTTTATTAATTTTTATTTTAAATATTCCTTGAATAATTTGTGTTATATTTTTCTCAGTACATGATATTTTAATATCTTGTTCTTTAGGGCTTATTATAATGAATTCATTTGTGTTTTGTATTAATTCAAAACCGTTTCTTTTAAGATAGTTACCATACATTTATTTATTTCTATATATTCCGTTTTACATAAATATTCATTTTTTACATAAGTACATTGATTTATCTTATAATTATCAAAATATAATTGCTGTGGTTCATTTATAAGTAGAAATTTATTATTTTGATACATGGGTAAGGGTGTAAACTGATATAGTTTGAGTGTCTAATGAGAAGGAAGGAATTGTGATTATAAAGAATATTTGTCCATTGTCGTTCTTACAGTGCGTTTCAATTAATTCATTTAAATTCCAAATCTTTTCGTTTTCTGTTATCTTTTGTAGGTTATCGTATGATATTATACTAATGTCCAATTTATGCATTGAGCAGCAGGTTAAACTGTTTTCTATTTGTTTTAATATTTCATTTAAATTTATTATTATAAATATCAATTTAGTAAAAGTATTCTCAATTTCTTTTATGGTTTTCCAGCCTATATTTGCTTTTAATATAGTTTTTATCATTTCTATTTGTTCTTTTAATTCATCCTCATTATGTTTTATATTTCTAATTTGCAGGGCCGGTTTTGCCATAAGGCGAGTGAGGCGACCGCCTCAGGCCTCCGATTTTTACCGGCCTCATAAAAATTCGGCCTCATACTAATTAGAATTTGTATATATAAAAAAATAATATACAATTACTATGCAAAATAAAAATTTAATTTTATAAATACTATTTTCCGCAACGAATTGTTTTGTATTTTAGGTATATATTATATAGTACATGTGGTAGCACTGTGAGTCGCGTTGTGGCAGTAGCAGTAGTACGTAGCATCGTCCAAAAGCTCAAAGTGCATAGGTTACTCCACACAATCCCTCAGTTCAAGAAAAATATATATTGATTATTAAAAATAGATTACAAGCAACATTTTCAAATATAATGACTCTCCTACAAATATATTTAATGCATCCTTTATCAAATGCGTCCGCTGAACAATCTTTTTTATGCTTAAAAAGAGTATCACTAGCCATATTAAATATAGAGGCAGAGATTTTGAAATCCATTGATTGTAATGATATAATTTCAAAGTTCGTTGAAGAAAAATCAAGAACAAAGAAATTGTATTAATGTAAATTTCGCATTTTATAATTCATTTTTAATTTTATGTTATTATAGTATGAGACTGTGATTTTAGCTTCATGTAGGTACGGACTGAATAATAATATTTTTTTTAATCCTGCGTTAGGTGCAACTTTTATAATTTTTCGTTATGTGACTATTTGTATTTTATGATTTTTTAAATATAAAGATACATTACATTTACATTAATGTACAATTTTTTTTCTTCTGGATACCTTATATGGCATATAATCCCCCTCACCTACTGGACTCTAATTTCCTTCCGCCTTAGGCCTCCAAATTTGTAAAACCGGCACTGCTAATTTGGTTATTAAATTTATTTATCATTTCAGTATTATGTTTAATTATTTGATTATTTTGTCCTTGTAATATTTTTTTATTATTAGTTAATTTTTCAAACATCTCATTATATTTGTCTTCATCATTTGAATCCATATTCCCTGTTATTGACTTTATTATAGACCCTTATCCATTTATCAGTCCTCTTTTACATCTTACCTTAAATAACTTTCTTATCTGATTTTTTAAATCTAAATAATTATAATTTAATATTTTAATATAAGTATCAAAACTATATTCATATTTACCCAAATTTTTAATTATATTATCTCTACTTTCTGTTATTTTAATACATTCTTCATACATAGGGGTTATATTATAATTATAATATATTAATTGTTCTCCTGTCTTTATTCTACAGTTTCCTAATTCTGTTAAATGGAATCCGTTGTTGTGTGTGATATTCTGAAGTTGTCCGTTGCTTCTGTAATTAATTATTTTATTTTTAATTGATTTATTCTTATATGTTTATTTCTATTTTTCTTATCTTTTATTTTAATTTTACCTAATAAAGGGTTATAACTTTTTACTGAATATTCTCTAAATAATGGTTTATTTATTTTGTGAATAATTCTAGGATTTTGTTTGACGTATACTTTATCCTTAATTTGTAATGGGTTATCATTTTCAATATTTCGTTTTAATTTTGCTTTTTCTATTCGGTTTTTTATAATTAATTTTATACTATTTTGTTCATCTATGTAATTCTCTATCAATTTTAATTGTTCTGGTTTAATAAAAATGTTTTTTTTTGAAATTCCGAAAAGTATTTCATTTGGATTTAATTGTGTTGTACTGTGTTTTGTATTATTGTATGCTAATATAGCTCTTTGAATTTTTTCTTTCATTGTTATATTTTTCGTATCTGGTCTGGAATGTAATATTCTTATTTGTTCAATTATCGTAGAGTGGAATCTTTCTATTGCATTACTTTTAGGATTATTAACACAGATTATATGTAATTTTATTTTTCCTTTATTTAAAAGATCTTTCATTAAAGTGTTATTAAATTCCGTACCATTATCTGTTATTAGTTCTTTAGGTACTTTATACGTTTCAAAATAGGTTTGTAAGTTCTCTATTATTTGTTTTGCTCCTTTGTTTTCGACCTTGATTACCTGAGCGTGCTTAGAAAACTGATCTAATATTGTCAAGTAAGATTCTTTGTTTAACGATAACAAGTCTAGGTTTATTATTTCAAATGGTGCATTAGGTGTTATTGTAAGATTATCCGTTGTTTTTATCGGCTTCCTCTCGTATTTATTACATCGGCACGTTTCACAGTTGTTTATGTAGTCTTGTATGTCTTTGTTTATTTTTTACTTTATAAATTATTATTTGATAATCTGCTATATTAATTCGTAGCACGAACCCTATTATCTAAATATTTTATTCCGGCTATTACATTTTTATCTGAACTATGTATTGTTTGTATATTTTCGTCCTGATCTATATTATTTTGTTGACTTTCATTTTCTAATTCATTATGATTTAATTCTGGAAGTGTATAAACATTTATGGTTATGTTTGTCTCTTCAAATATTTTAATTAACTTAATTTTTACTTTTTTCCAATCTAATCTATCTACCGCATCCTATTCTGGGGTATTTATAATAGGTAATTAATTAATAATCATATAATCTCGTAATTCTTTTAAGTGTAGGCGGCATACGCAGATTACTTCTATGCTGACTCGTATTGTTTATGTTTTGAAATCAAAACATAAGCAAAGCGTGTCACACCGACCACCGAGGAAGATTAGGCAGATCTAGGGCATGGATGGAGGAATTCATTCATGATACGGCTGGCAGAGAAGTTCGATCACTGACTGTATTGCAGAATGATTAATTGTGAACTGTATTATTATAGTATATTCTACTAATTAAATTATAATCAAGTTTATTTGAACAACTGTGTATTCATTATATTAAATGAAATTCTAATACTTCGTCCTACAAATCAGAAGTGGGATAGATCACGTGCAAATTGTGAGAATTAAAGTGTTGTAAAAATGGGAAAAAGCAGACGAAGTGGGCGACGTCAACATCGTAGTCGCAGTTCCGACGACTCGTCTCCCGATATTGAGAATGCGTTGGAAATACGTGACAGTACGCGATCCGATACGCCACCGCGGTCCGAATTGGTCTGGTATGAAAGATAATAAATTGTTATCTGAATTTGATCCAAATAATAATAATCAAGATATTCTTGTTTGGTTACGGAAAGTAGACGACTGTGCAAAAATGTATCATTGGGATGAATTAACAACAATGTACTTGGCATTAAGGAATTAAAAGGTCCTGTATTATAAAAGATATTTTGCTCATTCCAGAGTTAACATATAATTTGTTTTCAGTAAGAAAAGTAGAAATTGCTGGAATGGAAGTAATTTTTCGAGACGGAATTGTACTAATCAAGAAAGGGAATGATATTTTAGTCACTAGCCAAAGAAGAGATACACAGTAAGATGCGCTGCGGTGCATGTGTACATTTTGGGTGGTTGCGCTGCGGTGCACATCACATACATTTGAGTATTGAGAGATACACAGTAAGATGCGCTGCGGTGCATGTGTATATTATGGGTGATTTGTTGCGCTGCGGTGCACATCACATACATTCGAGTAATGAGAGATACACAGTAAGATGCGCTGCGGTCCATGTGTACATTTTGGGTGGTTGCGCTGCGGTGCATATCACATACACTCGAGTATTGAGAAATACACAATAAGATGCGCTGCGGTGCATGTGTATATTATGGGTGGTTTGTTGCGCTGCGGTGCACATCACATACATTCGAGTATTGAGAGATACACAGGAAGACGCGCTGCGGTGCATGTGTATATTTCGGGTGCTGCGGTACCTGAAAATGTAAATACCAAATAGAACTGTAAGGAGACGCGTGTGACGACATGCGTATACTTCATGTTCTAAATGGTCTTCGTTAAAAATGAAAGGTAAAACTTAAATGAAATATTTGTGTGTTTATAGAACCTGATTGAGGACAACCAGGAATGTCAGAATGGCCGAATGTAGGCGGCATACGCAGATTACTTCTATGCTGACTCGTATTGTTTATGTTTTGAAATCAAAACATAAGCAAAGCGTGTCACACCGACCACCGAGGAAGATTAGGCAGATCTAGGGCATGGATGGAGGAATTCATTCATGATACGGCTGGCAGAGAAGTTCGATCACTGACTGTATTGCAGAATGATTAATTGTGAACTGTATTATTATAGTATATTCTACTAATTAAATTATAATCAAGTTTATTTGAACAACTGTGTATTCATTATATTAAATGAAATTCTAATACTTCGTCCTACATAAGGGTTTGTCTAAATCTTTTATTATTGGTAAATGATTATAATTTAATTTCGTTATTTAGTGAAATATTTGTTTATTTTTAAAATTTTGAATTATAATATGTTTTTTAATATTAACTTTACAATATTCTTTGCAATTATAATTTTTATTAATTTCTTTTGCTAATCCTTGTTTCATTTCACAATCTCTTGATATACAGTGTGCAATAGGGTTTTGTTCTAATACATCTCCTATAATATTATTTAATCGAAATTTTGGTTTTTATCTAGATAATAAATCTGCTATTACGTTATCTTTTCCTTTTAAATAATTTATTTCAAAGTTATATTCACTTAATTCAATTTTCCATCTTATTAATTTCTGGTTGGGATTTTTCATATTAAATAATCGTATTAGGGGTTTATGATCCGTTTTTATTATAAACTTTCTTCCGTATATATAAGGTCTAAAATTTCTAACTGCCCATACAATAGCTTTTAATTCTTTTTCTATTGTGCTATAATTTTGTTCCGCTTTATTAAGTATTTTTGATGCGTAACATATAGGTAATTCTTTGTCTTTAGTTACTTGTAAAAGCACTGCGCCTATGGCAAAGTCACTTGCGTCTGTGGTTAGAATGAATTCCTTCTCAAAATTTGAATTTTGTAAAATTGGGGATTCTATAAGAATATTTTTACATTTTTCGAAAGCATTTTAATAATTTTCATCATCTATTTTTATTTTACTATTTTTCCTTAAACATTGTGTAAAGGGTTTTGTTAAATCTGCATAGTTTGGTATAAATCGTCTGTACCATCCTAATGTGCCTAAAAATTGTTTAATTTGTTTTTGTGTTTTAGGTAAATTTAAATTTTTAATTATTTCTATTTTCTTTTCATCTGTAGTTAATCATTTTTGATTAATCTTGTATCCTAAAAACTTTACTTCTTTTTTTCAAGAATTCAGATTTATTTAACTGAATTTTTAAATTAGCTTATCTTAATTTTTCAAATATTAATTTAATGTTATTTAAATGTTCTTCTAAGTTTTTTCCAAAAATAATTATGTCGTCCATGTAGACTACACATTTTATTAATTACATACATACATACATATCGTCACGCTATATCCCAACAAATGGGGTAGCACGAACCCTAAAATCACTCATAAAACATTCACTCATCACACTCATCAAACAACCAGTCATCGTCAAACATCTTCATCCAAACATACCACCCTCACTTCAACCACCTTCATAGATCACTCCATATAAACTCATTCATTTATTACACTCGAAATTATTATCACACAACAAACCTTCAATCACATCATTCCTTTTCACTTACCATTCATTTTCTTTCTTCAACGTACATAACGTATGCATAAAAAATCTCAAATTACTCACGTTTATTCCTAACAACGAATCTAATAACGAATCTACAAGATTAGAAAACATGAAAGCGATAGTCTGCACTTATATATGAAAGAAAAGACCACACAATGCAGTAACTGAAAATGAAACAAAAAGATAAGAATGGGAAGGAGCGTCGCCCTGCGCTTGTTTTTGAAAGTGAATTTCACACAATTGCAGTTAAACACTACGTAATAACTGAAAACGAATTAAAAGATAAGAAAGGAAGGGAGTGTCGCTCTACGCTTGTTTTTGGAAGTGAATTCCACACAATTGCAGTTAAACACTCAATGTAAGATCAGAAAAGAATAAAAAAGATAAGAAACGAAGGGAGTGTCGTCCCTGCGCTTGTTTTTGAAAGTGAATTTCACACAATTACAGGTAAACACTCTAATGAAATTACTAAACAACGAAACTAAAATCTAAAACCCTGCGCTTTTCTGAAATCATCAGATTCATTCCGCAATTAATCTTTGCCAAACGTTCCTATCCTGACACACCACTTTTGCTTCATCCACATTCATAATTCCTTTCATACAAGCACGTTTGTTCCTCATACTCGGAAACTTTCGTTCACGCAACAATCCTTCTATCATATTCATCCATTTATTCATAGGTCACCCACGCAATCTTTCACCCTCAATTTCACCAACATATACCTGTTTCACTAATCTCTCATTCGACATACGTTCAACATGCCCAAACCATCTCAACTGACTTATATCTACTTTTCTAACTACATTCTTCTCAATTTCACACTCATCATACACCAATGTATTCCGGACACGATCTCTTCTAGTATAACCACACACACCCCGCAAATACCTCATTTCCACAGTAGTTATACGACGTTTATGTTTCTTCATCCACACCCAACATTCACTACCATACATCAATGTAGGCACTAAAACACCATTATACACACTCAATCCAGCATCTCTGGATACATTCACATTTTGAGCAAAGGTTCCCAGAGCACCCAATACCTTGCATCCCGCAGATACTCTTCTTTCAATCTCACAATCAATACGTCCATCCCTTGAAAACATACTACCCAAATATAAAAACTCATTCACTTGACCCAATCTCACACCATTTACCGAAACATTACAATCAGTTACCAAATCGCTCTTTTCAAACACTAAAACTTTACATTTATCGACATTTAATAATAAATTTAAATCTTTTCCTACTTCATTTATATTTAGAATCATTCGTCTCAATTGCTCTTCAGATTCACCCATAACAACCACATCATCCGCATACGCTAACGCAGGCACAACACTACCACCAATATGTACACCATCCACCCCATTCAACGCCGTTCGTAACAATACATCCATGTACAAATTAAAGAGCCACGGAGACATCCCACAACCTTGTTTCACGCCAATGTCTATACAAAACCAATCACTCAATCTACCATTAACTCTCACCGCAGCCTCACTACCTTCATACAGCACACGAATTGCCCCCAACAAATTACCATTTATACCGTACTGTAACAGTACATTCCATAATGTCTCGCGATGAACACTATCATATGCTTTTTTAAGATCTAGAAAGCCACAGAACACCTTCTTGTTCTTAGCAAGTGACTTTTCAACAATCATACGAAGAGAAAACAATTGATCCACACATCCTCTCTCAGGAAAAAAACCACCTTGCATATCGCTTAACTTGGAGATTGTTAAGGTTCGTACCTTATGAATAAGAATCTTCCCGTACAACTTCCCTACCACACTCAGCAAACTTATCGCACGAAAATTAGTACATTCACTCGAACTACCTTTACCTTTAAATAAAGGACAAATGATAGCACATTTCCAATCATCAGGAGCCACACACCGTTTTAAACAAAATCTAAACAAATAAACTAACCAGTCAAATAACCTCTCGCCTCCATACTTCAACATCTCATTCGATATATCATCCAAACCAGGAGCCTTACCATTCTTCAAACGCATCAATGCGAAACTAACATCACTCTCATCTAAATCCCATTCATCACCACTAACATTTTCGCTAACATTTTCACTACAACCATTCGGTCTATTAATGCTACCATATAAAGTCCTAAAGTACTCACACCATCTATTAGTAATATCTGATTCATTCCACAATAACTCACCATCCGCACTCCTAATCGCTTTCACTGCCCTGACATTACCACCTCTCAATCTCTTCACTCTCAACCAAAACATTCTTTTATTCATACTAAAATCATTAGTTAATCTTTCACTCATCAAATCATGAAAACGCGCCTTGCTTTCTCTCACTACTCTCTTAACACATTTATTTAACCTCTTGTGTTCCAGCAAGCATTCATCACGTAAACTTCCAGGCACATCTTTCACATTTAGAAATCGCAAATATGCTCTCTTTTTCACCTCAATCGCTTTTTTAACTTCTTTATTCCACCATGCATTCTTTGGACAAGAGCCTAATCTACATTCACCACAAACTTCTTTCGCACAATTAAGAACTGTATCCTTAAATTTGAACCAAACATCATTTATGCTGCATTCAAAATTAAGTTCACATACAGGCAAAGATTCATTTATTTTCTCAACAAACAAATCTCTAACATCCTCATTCTGCAGTGCACTGGATTTCACACGAAACATTTTTTCGGTACCTTTCACCCTCATCCGCCAACATTTATCCAGACGTATACGCGATACCACCAAATAATGGTCATTCGTACCCAATTCAGCACCACGCTTCACACGCGTATCTATAACTAAACTTCTCAATCGTTCATCGTACAAAATAAAATCAATTACACTTCGTCTATTCTCACGCATATTCTCCCATGTATACAAATGAGCTAATTTATGTTTAAAAACAGAATTGGAAACAAAGAGATTACGCTCCAAACAGAAAGATACTATTTTCCATCCGTTTTCATTCTCTCTCACATCACCAAACTTACCCAAAACATTTCCAGACATGCTTCTCTTTACTCCCACCCAACCATTTAAATCACCACATACGATAACTTTCTCACCTGGATCACACAAATCAATCACACTATCTAACAAATTCCAAAATCGATCTTTTTCGAGATCATTTTCAGATTCAGTTGGGCCATAAACTGACACAACGAAGATTCTATAAAAGCCTACCTTTAATCTCAGCCAAAGAATTCTAGATGAAATACAATCATAATCCCTTACAAACGGTTTCATTCTTTCACTAACAAGCACACCTACTCCATGCTTTGCACGTTCATTCTCAGCTACACCCGACCACAAGCAAAACATTTCAATCACCTCTTCCTCACTACAGCCTTTCCTCTTAGTCTCACTTACACACAAAACATCTACATTATATTCGAAAGGTCCTATATGATCAAATAAAGTGTCTATATTTAGTATGGGGAAATTGTCGTCTTTAGTAACGTTATTTAATTTTCTAAAGTCTATCACCATTCTAAATTTGTTTATGCCTGATGCATCCTGTTTTTTTGGTACTATCCAAATAGGTGATGACCAGGTGAATGAGATTTTCGTATAATTTTGTTATCAAATAATTTTTTTACTTGATCTTCTATTTCTTTTTCGTATATTTGAGGTATTCTATAATTTTTTGTATATACTGGCGTATCATTTGTTACAATTATTTTATGTTCAATATTACTGGTATAAGTTAAAGTATCACTTTCTTTTAAATATAAACTTGAAAAGTTATTAATAAGTTTTTTAATTCTGCTCTTTCTACTTCATTTAAATGGTCTTTTCTAACTTCTACATTATTTTTTTCTATCTTTGATTTCTGTACTTCAGTTAATTAAAAAATGTTCTCTCCTATTTGTACTTTATTATTTTTAAAATTAATTCTTATATTTAATATTCTAAATGCTTCTATACCTAATAATATATTATAAATCTTCTAAAAGTTAAATATATAACTCGTATAACATTTCAAGGGTTTTTTATTAATTTTTATAATTACATAATTTGAACATTTAGAATTACCATTGTTTTTTAATTGTATCTTTCAACTAAATTTGGATGAATAAAATTTATTGAACTGCCTGTATCAAGTAGTATAGTGTATGGTCCGATTTTTAATGTGGGTAAATCTTTTGTTATGGATGACATTACGTGTTCGTAAATGGTTTTTCTTCCATTTCTAAATAAGAGTCTTCTGTGTAGTCTTTACAGTCATTATTTACTTCGTCATAAAATTATTTTTCTGTGTCACAGTCTATTTCATCATAGTCAATTTCTTCTATATTATTATTTTGTTTTATTGTTTGTGTGGACATTGGTTGTGTTAGTCTAGTAGATTGCGTTATTGGTTTTGGTTGAAATTGTTTGCGAGTTTCGTATAAAAAATTTAAGTTTTGTCCGGGTGCAAAATTTTTGTATTGTGATTTTTGTTGTGGGTTAAATGGTTTTTGTGGAAAATTTTGTGCTGGAAATTTTTGAGGTGGTTGGCCATTGCCAAATTTTGGTTTCTCTGTTCTGAGTAATGGTGATTGGTATGGGTTATTTATGAAACTAAATTAATTGGTGATCATTGAATCGCATTGTTCAAGTGTTTTAGGATCTTTAATTATAAATAAACCTCTAATCGTTGTTGGCAAGAGTGATATGAATTTTCTTACTATAAATTTCTGATTTTCTTTTATAATGGCTTCTTTTACTTCTTGAGAATAATTCATTAGCAAGATTTTTGATTTATAATGCGCGAATTTTGTCAGCATGAATTTTAATGTGGTTTCTGGCCTTTTTTGAAATTTTATTTCCATTAATTCTAATATTATTGTTTCTGCAGAGCATTTATCCATGAAATTATCTGATAGAAATGTTTTTATTTCTTCCCAACTACTGAATTTGTTTTCGCTGATTATTTGTGCCGCTTCATCTACTAATTTCATCTTTAATGTACTAAGAATAAAGATTTTTTGGTTGTTTGTTAGATTGAATTGTACTAGTCCTCCTAGAATTCTATCTATTTGTTTGATAAAGTTAGGTAGGGTTTTAATGTTGCCATTATATGTGGGAATGGTCTTTAAAAATTGTTCTATTTCAGTAATGGTCGTTGTAGTCGCCATAGTGTTTACTGATAATTTAGTGGATTTCAAATTTATTTTATATTGATTGTTATTAATTATTTCAGATTCTGAATCTGAGGATTCACTATTTAGTGTATTGTCACTGTCTGACATAAATTTGTGTATTGTATGTGACTCTGTGCCTGAGTCTCGATACACACATATATAGATATATATATATATATATATATATATATATATATATATATATATATATATATATATATATATATATATATATATATATATATATATATATATATATACATACATATATATATATATATATATATATATATATATATATATATATATATATATATATATATATATATATATATATATATACGTATATATATATATATATATATATATATATATATATATATACAATATATATATATATATATATATATATATATATATATATATATATATATATATATATATATATACAATATATATATATATATATATATATATATATATATATATATATATATATATATATATATATATATATATATATATATATATATATATATATATATATATATATACAATATATATATATATATATATACAATATATATATATATATATATATATATATATATATATATATATATATATATATATTATATATATATATATATATACAATATATATATATATATATATATATATATATATATATATATATATATATATATATATATATATATATATATATATATGTATATAGTCTTAATGGCCGCCAAAAGTGAGTACAGTCCGTCAGTTTAGAACATGTCATGTAGCGCATCAAATATTGAACTTATCTGTGTCAAATTTACCAAAAATAATAGTACTTTGTATTTAATTTCTTTAATTCCCCCAACTGCTAATTCTACGGCATATGAGTATTTATTTGACACAATTAACGCATTACCATTTGTATATGACTCTAAAATTCTTATTATAGGTGATCTAAATATAACAAATTTAGATAAATATTATAAAGAGAAATTATCATCAGATATAATTGTAAATAATTTTGTAAATTCCATCAACTTGTTAAACATGAATCAATATATGTTTATAATACATTATTTACATGTGTCAATCTGAAATATTACCACAATTGTAGGACGAAGTATTAGAATTTTATTTAATATAATGAATACACAGTTGTTCAAATAAACTTGATTATAATTTAATTAGTATAATATACGATAATAATACAGTTCACAATTAATCATTTTGCAATACAGTCAGTGATCGAACTTCTCTGCCAGTCGTATCATGAATGAATCCCTCCATCCATGCCCTAGATCTGCCCAATCTTCCTCGGTGGTCGGTGTGACACGCTTTGCTTATGTTTTGATTTCAAAACATAAACAATACGAGTCAGCATAGAAGTAATCTGCGTATGCCGCCTACATTCGGCCATTCTGACATTCCTGGTTGTCCTCAATCAGGTTCTATAAACACACAAATATTTCATTTAAGTTTTACCTTTCATTTTTAACGAAGACCATTTAGAACATGAAGTATACGCATGTCGTCACACGCGTCTCCTTACAGTTCTATTTGGTATTTACATTTTCAGGTACCGCAGCACCCGAAATATACACATGCACCGCAGCGCGTCTTCCTGTGTATCTCTCAATACTCGAATGTATGTGATGTGCACCGCAGCGCAACAAACCACCCATAATATACACATGCACCGCAGCGCATCTTACTGTGTATTTCTCAATACTCGAATGTATGTGATGTGCACCGCAGCGCAACCACCCAAAATGTACACTATGCACCGCAGCGCATCTTACTGTGTATATGTTTTGCACCGCAGCGCAACCAAAATGTGTTTAAACAACATATTTACCTCATCAGCTAAAGTTACCCATGGTTTAACTTTATCGACTGCTACAACAGTGAATCTATTGGATCTTCGTTGCTTAGTTAAATCTTCTTCCTCATATCTATCATTCGGCAAGACCTTTTTAATTCTAAAAGGCCCCTTATACTTTGGAAGAAGCTTCTTACTTTCACCTGTCGCTGGAAAATCCGTTTTCAAAACAAGAACCAGATCACCAACTGTATACTTCTTCGATTTTCCTCTCTTTAAATCATACCGTTGTTTTTGACCAAGCTGATCTTTATCTATTCTCCTTTTAACTTGTTCTCTTAGTGTAGTCAAATCAACTCGATCTAGTTGATCCTGTAGTTCATTTAATAAAATCGCATCAGTTGGTCCTCGTGGCTTACTGCCAAAGAGAACTTCGGATGGAGTCGTCCCAATTACTCGATTTACAGTACAATTTAATCCTCTTTGTACCGTCTTGACATGTTTATCCCATACATTATCCTCAGACCCACCATTTAATGTAGCTAACGAACTCAGTATAGTACGATTATAACGTTCGCATTGGCCATTTGCCCTTGGAGTTGCAACAGCGTTCAAAATATGTTTTATACCATTTTCGGTACAAAATGACTCAAATAGTCGGGATGTAAATGCAGTTCCACGATCCGATATAATTCTTACAGGTACTCCAAATATATTTACTAAATCTCTAATTGTCTTTATTGCATATTTAGATTTAGTATTCCGTACAGGCTCTATTACACAAAATTTTGAAAAACCATCTACTATTACAAACAATTGAGTATTCCCACTTTTGCTTTTTATAAACGGTCCCAAATGGTCTATTTGTAATGTATGGAATGGTATGGTTACTTTGTCAATGGGATGAAGCTCTCCGGGTTTTCTTCCCGAAGGTGCTTTATAGTACATGCAATTCAAACACGCATTAACGTATTTTTTTACAAAACGCCTCATACCGGGGAACCAATAGTTTTCTTTTATTTTATTTAACGTTTTATCGAAGCCTAAATGACCAATATCATCATGGCATAATTTACAAATTTGCCATTTATTTAACTTTGGTACTAGCCACTTACTCCCGTCTTCTAGTTTTTTATGTACTTTTCCTTCTTTTAAAACATAATTTTTAAAATAAGATTGTGTATGTGCATTATTTTCTCCCGACAAAAGTATTTCGCGAATATTTTTAATTACATCATCTTTAAGCTGAGCGGCTAATAACCAATTGGCTTCAGTTATGTTTACTACTGAAAATACGGTTTTGGTTTGTAATTGAATCGGTGAATTTCTACTTAGACAGTCTACATGTTCCTGGCTTATATTCTATATCAAAGTTAAAGTCCTGTAATTCTATCCACCAACGCCCAATTCGTGGTATAATATCCCTTTTTACTGCAGTACTTTTGATTGCATTGCAGTCTGTAATCAGTTTAAATTTTATGCCGAGTAAGTACACGCGGAAATAACGCAAGGATTCGATGACAGCTAGTCTCTAATTCATAAGAATGATATTTTTGTTCAAAGAATGTTGTCTGTCTGCTGAAATATGCTATTACTTATTTATGATTTTTATCGATTTGAATAAGAATTCCGCCTATTCCAATTTTACTCGCATCAGTATGAACTTCTGTTGGTAAATTTGGATCATAAATCTTTAATATTGGTCTAGTTATTAACTGATTTTGTATTAATTTCATTGCGTTATTTTGTTCTATTGTCCAATCCCAAGGATTTTCTTTTTTAAATAATTTTGTAAGTGGTTGTGCTAATATTGCAAAACTTTTAATAAATTTACGAAAATATCCTGCCAGACCTAAAAATTGTCTAACTTGTTTTATATTTTTCGGTATGGGCATATTTTTAACAGCATTAATTTTATTAGTTCCCGGTCTAACACCTGATATTGAAATCTCGCGACCTAAATAATCAATATTTGTTTGAAAAAACGAACATTTAGCTAATTTTAATGTCAAATTATGTTCTCTAAATTTATCGAGCACAACTGTTAACCTTTCAATTCCTTGTTCAAATGTTTTTGCTGGTATAATAATGTCATCTATATAAACAAGAGCAATTTTATATCTTAAATCACCAAGAACATTGTTCATTAGTCTTTGAAATACAGATGGCGCATTTGTTAACCCAAATGGCATTCTAGTAAATTCATAGTGGCCATCCGGAGTAACAAAACCCGTTTTTGCTATGGAATTTTCATTCATGGTACCTGATAAAACCCCGATGACAAATCTAAAGTTATAAAATACTGATTTCCTCCTAATTTATCTAATTGATTATCTATTAGCGGCAAAGGATATTTATCCTTTTTTGTTATTCGATTTAATGCTCTAAAGTCTACACACATACGATCATCACCGTCTTTCTTTTTTACTAAAAGAATAGGGCTTGCATACGGTGAATTAGATTCACGAATTATTTCATTTTGTAATAATTCGTCTATTATTTTTCTTACTTTTTCTCGATCTGAAAATGATAATCTATACGGTCGATAAACAACAGGTTTATCATTTTCACATTCTATATCCATACTTATAGTATTAGTTCCTAATTCATCAATTTTAAAACAGAATCGATCTTTATATTCGTTTAATAATTTATGAAGTTGTTGTCTTTGATTATTTGTAATATTTCCACATTTTAAATCATTTATTTTATTATTATTCAATGTAGGTACATTGATATATCCAATCATAAAACGATCAATATTTTCCATTTCTTTTGTTGGAAATATTGTAGTAATAGTTAATTTATTATCCTTTTTAGTAATATACACTGATGGATGTTCGGTGAATGTATGCCCTACTAGCAAGTCAACAATAATGGCATTGTCTTCGACTACAATTATATTTGTATCTACCGTTGCATTTTCAATAGTAATATTAGCTTTACTAATTAGATTTGCACTAATATGTGCACCGTTAAAACCGCATAATTCTATTGATTTAGTTAGTATTTTTAATTTTAACCCAATTTTTTCTGCAATAGATTTTTTTACTAGTGTACATTCACTACCCATATCAATAAAACATTTAATTGCATGGCCATTTATTTTTGCAGTTTTGTTATATTTATTATTTGTATTCTTTCCAATATAATGAACGTTCTTTTGAGTTTTTTTATTTTTGAAACAATGCTCTTCAATATGCCCAAATCTATTACATACTTCACATTTATGTTTTTCTAAACTTTTGCATTGATATTGTTTATGGCCGGTTTTTTTACAATAAAAGCATTTTAATTTATAATTTTCATTTCTAAAATTATTAAAATTTGTTTTTGATGGCTTGAAATTATCCTTTGGTGGACCACTGCTACTTGGAAAGTTTTTAACATATTCGGTAAGACTTGCAATTGTCTTACAATTAGCAGCTCTAACTGATAATTGTATTTGTACATCACAAATACCTTCAATGATACAATCTATATTTTGTTCTTCAGTTAAATTTAAACGTAATTGATTTAGTTTGGCTAATTTCATAAAACAATATTCATTTAAATCTTGGCGCGGATTAGATTTAAAGCTAGCTGCTTCATTAAATAATTTTCCAAAATTATGTTTACAAGGAAATGTAGATTTCAACATATCTTTCCATTGGTTCCACGAATATTGCAAAGATCTTAAACCCTCGTACCAAATTCGTGCATTACCTTTTAATTTACTTAATGCCAAGTACATTGTTGTTAATTCATCCCAATGATACATTTTTGCACAGTCGTCTACTTTCCGTAACCAAACAAGAATATCTTGATTATTATTGTTTGGATCAAATTCAGATAACAATTTATTATCTTTCATATCAAACCAATTCGGACCGCTACAACTAGGAATATTAAGAACAGCTTGTGCTTACTATTTTCCGTAAGGTATTCAATTCCTCTATCATATTTGCTATATTTACCGGTGGCGTATCGGATCGCGTACTGTCACGTATTTCCAACGTATTCTCAATATCGGGAGACGAGTCGTCGGAACTGCGACTACGATGTCGACGTCGCTCACTTCGTCTGCTTTTCCCATTTTTACAACACTTTAATTCTCACAATTTGCACGTGATCTATCCCACTTCTGATTTGTAGGACGAAGTATTAGAATTTTATTTAATATAATGAATACACAGTTGTTCAAATAAACTTGATTATAATTTAATTAGTAGAATATACGATAATAATACAGTTCACAATTAATCAGTCTGCAATACAGTCAGTGATCGAACTTCTCTGCCAGTCGTATCATGAATGAATCCCTCCATCCATGCCCTAGATCTGCCCAATCTTCCTCGGTGGTCGGTGTGACAGGCTTTGCTTATGTTTTGATTTCAAAACATAAACAATACGAGTCAGCATAGAAGTAATCTGCGTATGCCGCCTACAATATAGACGTGTACCGTCTCAATACATCAAAAATACTGTAAATAATACAATAAAATTCATCGCCAGCTTCATCAACACTATTACATTTTTTTACATTCGTCCAATCAATAGAATTTAACATATTATACAGAAGAGCATAGTTACCCTTGCTTAACTGGTAATATTCGCTAGGTGCAGAGTCATGGTGGGGACAGCCGAATCGACTGCAGCGATCGCGGTGGACAAAATAAGCATAAAATCATTCTCACGTTGTTGTGACCGCGACTGTCGAACATAGGATTTTAACATGTAAAATCATAATTTCGTAATTTTCTGCTTCACTAAATATTTTAAGCAAAAAGGCTTGAAATAAAAGTTTTAGGGCATAAAATTCTTCATCTAAACCATTAAACAAAATTAATTTTATATGCTGTATAACGGCACAAATTAGATTTGAAAATGACGAAAATTGCCTGAAAACTATCGAATTGAAACAAAATTAATCAAATGTTTGACTTAAGTTTTAATTAAATATAATATAATTATAATATGACAAATGTTATGATAAGAAGGCTCACCGATGGCTGATTCCTTCACGTATGTTATCTAAATATATCAAATTTGCTGGTTGGCCTAAATTTAGGCTAGTTGCAAATAAATGTAAATAATAAAAAAAAAATAAATGTTTGACGTTTATGTAAGTGTCAATTGAAAGACATTTTGTTGGAAATTAACTGTCTTAGAGACGATACGGGAGACATTTTGGAAAAATTACTATTTTATGGAAAATTTAGTGACATTTTAGAAAAATTACTGTCTTTGAGACGATTTGAGAGATATTTTGGAAAAATAACTATTTTAAATAGAATTTGGGAAACATTTTAGGAAAATAACTGCGTTAGAGGTGATTTGAGAGACATTTTGTTGAATATTAATTGTCTTAGAGATGATTTGGGAGACATTTTGGAAAAATGACTATATTAAAGAAAATTTGGAGATATTTTAGAAAAATTACTCTTCTAGAGACGATTTGACATTTTCGGAGATATTTTGTTGAAAATTTACTGTCTTAGAGACGATTTGGAAGATACATTGGCAAAATGACTGTATTAGAGACGATTTGGGACACATTTTGAAAAAAAATATTATTTGTAGAGATAATTAGGAGACATTTTTGAAAAACATTTTATTGATAAATGAACATCAAAGCAAAAATTTTACCCGTTGTTTTCAAGTTTTCTTGAGGTTGGCTTCGTCAAGTAACTGCCCAAGATCTATTCTCAAAAAATCATTCAAAAAATATACTATTTAATCCACAAAGTAATAAATATTATTTAAAAGATTTACTTTGCTTTCCATAAGAGAGGTATTTATTTCTGCTATGGTTGAGAACCTTCAACCAATGGGACAATGAAAGAGTACTGCAAAAATTCAAACATCTCAATTATTTATTATTATTATTCGTCATTCATTCATAATCATTTACATCTCTTTTATCCTTATAAAAAATTATTAACCAGTTGCGAAATAGGAAATACAAAAATAAGAAAAATGTATCATTTTAATAAACACAATTCTTAGATTTCTTCAGCATTTTGTGCGGCTTTTACTATATCACTTTATATATAAACTTAAATAATACATTTTGTAATATTTTCAGTAGTTAAAAACTGAAATTATAAATATTTTCATTGTTTTAAATCTTGTTTTTATCAAAAATTAGACAAAATCTTGTATGAATCAATGGTTATAGAGCTTGATTTAATGTGGCTGTCAGATGTCGTTGTCGTCGCGCACCCAGCCAATAAATCTTTATTAGCACAACATTTGAATTTGTTGTTTACAAGCAATGAAAATTCAACTAATAAGGCGGGCTGATGATTGTCTTCTGCAAGTAAAAGATCAGTACAGTGTTGTACAGTACAGTAAAAATTGCTCACGACAACATCAAGAAGCCGACCGTTGTTGTTGAAAATACAATTATATTGATTCATGTTTAACAAGTTGATGGAATTTACAAAATTATTTACAATTATATCTGATGATAATTTCTCTTTATAATATTTATCTAAATTTGTTATATTTAGATCACCTATAATAAGAATTTTAGAGTCATATACAAATGGTAATGCGTTAATTGTGTCAAATAAATACTCATATGCCGTAGAATTAGCAGTTGGAGGAACATATATAGAAATTAAATACATAGTACTATTATTTTTGGTAAATTTGACACAGATAAGTTCAATATTTGATGCGCTACATGACATGTTGTAAATTGACGGACTGTACTCAGTTTTGGCTGCAATTAAAACTCCTCCGCCCCTCTTCTTACCGGTCGCTGCGTGGTCTCTGTTGCTGCGAAACGTCAAATAGCGGCGGTCAAACAGCTCGGCATCACATACATTGTCCGTTAACCACGTTTCAGTAAAAACGATAAAGTCAAAATTAGAGGTAGACACATTCAAATTAAGATCTGATAGTTTCGTATTAAGCCCGCGTAAGTTTTGATAGTAAACGGACACTTCACAGTTGTACTGATTCTGATTTAGTTTTTTGCTTTCACTATTCGAGGAACACCATTTACGTATTTAATTATTAAATCCTTATTACCTTCGGCTTTTAATTTAGCGAGCTCCTCTCGCAACAAGAAATAGTGTTCACGTTGTTTCGGCGTTTTATCATTGCAGAAGATAAGTTTATTATATTTAACACTTTGTTTTAAATTTTTAATATTCTTAAATAGTGACTTAATAGTATCAGTATTATTAAAAATTAATTTTACAGGCCTAGACTTTGTAGCATTTTCCACCTTTTTTCCCAGACGAGTAAACCTATAATCATTTGTCGTTATATTTGGAAGAACAGTAGATAGTGTTTCACAAACAGTAGCAGTATCAGTAACTGTACAAGTGGATATTTAAGGCAACCCAAAAATTAAAACATTGCGTTCGCGCTCTTTGCGATCATTTGTTTCAACAATAATATCTTCGAATTCTGTACATTTCTGAAGTTTAGATGGTTCGCTTGCTGTCAAGTGTTTCCTCAAACCAACAATTTCCGCTTGCAAAGATGCAATCATATTCTTAAGCTCTGCAACATCGACAGAAACTTTGTCAGAATCAGCGATAATTGGTAAACTATTACATGCATTGCAGAAGAGTTTAAGGTTCTTTTTGGAACGCAAAGTACATGTGTCAGTTTGAGAAAAAACTAAGCACTTAGCATGAAAATCGATGTTACAATTAGAACATTTGATAGAAGTAGAGATGTCACATACAATTTTACAAATCCCACAAAGGTTTGACATTATTTGAGCAAACGTTTAACGCGATGGTAGATTTATAGTTGACCAACAGACTTGTAATTTGCTGATTAATTAGTTAAAAATCAGCTGACTTAAGTTTAAGTAAAACAATTTGCTCAAATAAACTTATATTGCGATCACTGTAATAGTAGCACCAGATACACTATTCGATTAAGATTCCGCACTAAATTATGCACAATTTGATTACACTTTGAACTATTAAATTCAGAGTTAAACTACCAAAAAATACAAAATTTCAGGACGCAGACTTTACACCTTCTTTACTTTTCAATTCAATTCAATTTTTTTTTTATATATATATATATATATCATCACGCCTTCTACCCATTACTGGGTGTGGCACTCTGCTAAAGCAGATCTCTGTAAGTGATATATTTTGCGCGTGAAGTGCGGTTACCAGTCGTCAAATCACGGCCCCCAAACATGTTAGTGGTGGAGGAGCCACAGGGATAGCTTTTTCAAATTATGAAAATTTGTCGCCTGTGGGAATCGAACCAGGGACCTCAGGATCCACAGGCCGACTTCATACCACTGAGCTAGCCATCATATATGGAAAATACAAAATAGCATATTATTTTACGAGCGATGCTAGGCTATATATAATAGATATATATCTACATATATATATATATATATATATATATATATATATATATATATATATATATATATATATATATATATATATATATATATGGGATGGCTAGCTCAGTGGTATGAAGTCGGCCTGTGGTTCGATTCCCACAGGCGACAAATTTTCATAATTTGAAAAAGCTATCCCTGTGGCTCCTCCACCACTAACATGTTATATATATATATATATATATATATATATATATATATATATATATATATATATATATATATATATATATATATATATATATATATCCTGGTAACCAGCTTTTTAATGCCGGCGTCGTACCACTCTCCCGCCGCGTAGGGAAGCCAACTGACGACCGCTTCTCCTCTGATTTGAATTTCTGTCCCCCAAGGTATTTCTGAGTTGATAGTTGTTCCTTTCGGCATGAAATCCACCAACAGAACCCCGTTCCTGTCCCAGAAAACTGCCGCCATAATCTTCTCCGCTGACTTCTCTGTCTTGAACTTTTTGGGCTTCGGTGAGGTCGGGTGACGCCATTGTTTTGATTGTTCCTTCATTTCCGGGGTGTAATGATGTACCCAAGTTTCCTTTTTTGCATTCAAAAATCGCAGTTCGCACCTGGCGAGCGAGCTAAGCGGGAGCTCCATCCTAAACGACTGCAACGCAGCGACCTAGCGTCCCAAGGAAACAAGGAATGCAGCGCTATTGTCAAATTTCGCCTAGCAACTCGCGTTCGGAAATGGCATGGTTGGAGACCTTACTTTTCAATACCCCCTCTCTCGGTAAGTGATATGCGCACTTACCGAGATCTGCTTCGGCAGAGTGCTACACCTAGTAATGGGTAGAAGACGTGATGATATATTTATTTATTTATTTTATATATATATATATATATATATATATATATATAGCGGAAAATCGTATCTAACGTGCTGCTTATTTTGGTACGTAGTACGCCATACAAACAGTAGATTGTGCGTTCGATTCCCACAATACAAATATTTTTTTTAGATTTAATACAATCAATTACACGATTTACTTTACTTTTGACCTTGTTTACAAAATAATATAACAGTGACTTATAACAATGACATATTTAATCTATTATCTCATTACATAGACTACAGTTAACTTACTTAACTATTTATTTACTTTCTATTAACATTATATGACATTATGCTAATATAAAAATGACTTACAACAATGATCTTGACTACTTAATTCATTATTTCACTTTATTTTGATTTTTTTTTACAAAATAATATAATATAATAATATAATACGTACAGTATCAAATTATGGGGTGGCTATCACAGTGGTATGAAGTCTTCCTGTGGATCCCGAGAACCCTGGTTCGATTCCCACAGGCGATAAACAATTTTCATAATTTCAAAAAACTACCCCTGTGGCTCCTCCACCACTAACATCTTTGGGGACCGTGATTTGACGACTGGTAACCGCACTTCACGCGCATAATATATCACTTACCGAGATCTGCTTCGGCAGAGTGTCATACCCAGTAATGGGTAAAAGGCGTGATGATATATTTATTTATTTTTTTTTATCAAATTTATCATGGGTGAATTTAAATTTTAACAAGTACTGAAATTCCATGCAAAGTATGGGAGCGGTGACATCAGCCGAATGGGACATTACCCGAACGGAAAAACAGCCGACGGGACATGAGCCGAATGGGACAACGGCCGACGAGACATCGCCCGAAACGGCAAACTTCGAATGATGACGTCACACATGGTTCGTGTCTAAGAGTAGTTTAGCTAGTGAAAGATAGATGGTACTTATAGACTATAGTGATTCACAAAATGTTTCTGTTATGTAGAATGTTTTGACATATAAGTTAACCTAAAAATCTATAATTGGTAATAATTAAATGTAACTGAACATTAGCAACAAGTTTATTATTATTATTACTCAATTGTGTTGTAGATAAAAAATATTGCATCTTATTATCTTTAAATTAAGGTATGTCATTACTGAAATCGTAAAATATTTTAATTATTATTTAAATTGATATTTTAGATTATTTTGTGCAAATGTCATAAATAAAAATTGGAAGTGGATGAAGATAATAAATGAATACATGAAAATGACAGTAATTCATCATGTAGTGAATTGTTCGATGTAATAAAATATTTTCTTCAACTCAATAACATTGAAATTAATACCCAGAAAAAATATAATTTTTGTTTTGTCACTCATAATAGTGCTAGTATAGTGTCAGTTACTAAAAAAGTATAATATTAATCTATTCGTAGACGATATTTTGATTTACTACAGTAACACCAGCCAAATTGAATTATTTAATGTGCTTAATGTTTAATTAAAACTGGTGGAGCAATGGATGAATAAAAACAAATTAAAAGTGAACACTAAAACAATGATTTTCTCAACCGATAACAAATATGTAGACATTACAAATAATAATAAAGACATCGGCGTTTTATTCACTGTAAAATATCTTTTTTAAGATTTTATTTTGAACTAAGGATTCTTGTGACAACAGAACGAGCCTTAATTAAAGAAGTCTTTCATTCTTAGTTATAAATATATTGAGTTATCACTCTCTACTATAACTTTTCTCACTATGAATGTATTTCTAGCTTATATTGTATTTAATTATAGAAGTACACTACAAATAACGATTTGTAAATTTGTTTCCGAACAAGGAGTAAAATTTCCATATTATCCTAATAAACTTAAATATGTTTAATAAAAAAGAGTTAATTAACACTTTACATAACAAGGACACCGATACTTTTAGATTCAGTTCAACTTACTGCCATAATTCAATGAATATTTATTTCTTCAGACTATTAGAATATCTTCCTAATGATTCAATGCATGATTAAACAGCTCTATACATAAATTAATAATTTGAGGTTTGGACGACTCTTTACTATACTTTTCTATTAAACTAATATTATACTGAGATTGTGAGACCGATATTTTCAGATTTAGATACTATGTTTCGTAAAGAATTATTGATATTTCTGGAGATAAGCATGTTTTTTCTTTATAATAATATTTAAATCTTAAAATATAGTAGTTAATAATACTCTATATTACAGTCATTGTTATAATAAGTATATAAACAAATATCTGAGCACAATTAGAATAAAAGTTAAACAGGAAAAGTGTGTCTTTAAATTTTAAATATGTAAGGTGCTAGCCATATCACTCATTATCATGTTGACACGATTTATAATATATTTAGTAGTATATATTTTGAATAAATATAATTATCTATGAAACAAACGCAAATTTTCTCCTATATCAATCTGTTATAAAGGTATCTGTTTCAATAAAGTTTATTATAATTT
Organism: Pterostichus madidus; assembly: GCA_911728475.2. Taxonomy (NCBI): domain Eukaryota; kingdom Metazoa; phylum Arthropoda; class Insecta; order Coleoptera; family Carabidae; genus Pterostichus; species Pterostichus madidus. The sequence goes on along the minus strand of OU452314.1, from coordinate 12,118,903 downwards.
AATAAAAGCAATAAATTTGAATAGTTTGTTTATTCATTTATGACAATATCTGCCAACTTTTGATAAAAACCACATGATGTATTGCGAGTAGTATGCTTTTTTTATATGTAAAATCTTTCAGAAATTTAAATTAATTTGCTTCTTTGATATATCGAATAACTAAAAGAATTTATAACATAAAGATAATGCCACTTATTTGAGGTTTTATGTGGCGATCATGATCGAAATAAAAAAAATTTCAGTTTAATTTTAAATTAACAGACTATTCCGTCCGATTTAAAATTTTACAATTTATGAAATTGTTGTATCGCACCAAAATATTTGAAAATGTTGCCAGCTTTTACTCAGTCTACAACGAATTTCTGTAGAAATAAATCTGCTAAATATTTTGTTTTAGTTTTTCGACGAACAGTCTCAATTCATGCAAAAATTAAAACAAATGAATCACTGATTGTTAAAAAAGAAAGATTCAATGAATATGTTGGTATAACATTTATTACTTCTTACCTAATATAAAACAGGCTTATGCTGGGTTACATAAAAGTCTTAACTAACGGTTGCTGAAAATATTAATTAAAGAGGTCTTTATATTTTTCTTTATAGACACACTTTAAAACAGTAATTATAACAGTTTGTATACAAATATTTGATGCTACATAATATGTATATATTTGATTGTTTTATTAAACAATTGAAAAATAAATTACAAATATATAGGCCTATTCCATTTGCATTTGGATCAGATCTAATTTACATTTACTGAACCAAATCACTTATTTATTCCGCTGGATTACTTCATTGACTTTATTTCCACTACGAGAATTACTCATTTTAATTTATTTTCAAGTAATTCACCTCAATAAATGCATCAGTTTGCATAATTCGTCATGTCTAATTTATTTGAATTGATTTAAATGAATCAAGTGACAAATAGAATTCTAAAGTAACCTGCAAAATCATACTATAAAATATTGATCCCGTGTATCAAGAATAATGTGTTTTATTAGAATATTTCCTTTACGCAAGTTATGCGAATATATTTCAAATTGGCTCGTCTTACAAGTTCTTCAACTTTCAAATCTTACAGTGAAAACTATTGTAATAAATCTTCTATTCTGCATTATTTATACCAATGCCACAATAAATTAGTTGAATTATTTTGTATATATAATTGTTTTGTTATCTACAATCAAAATACAAAATTATTGAAGAAATACTTGTACAAACGTTATTGTACCTGTCTCCATTACCTATTATTTTATAATTGATTTGATTTTCTTTATTACAATCTTGCTTGCCATCCTTTTTCTAAAAGTGTTCTGATATTCAGTATTTGCGAAGAAGATCACACGTTTTTTTTCTTCGCTGTGTACTTTACCGTTGTTTTTAATAGTAAATACCGATAATTTATTTTTGATTTTTATATCAAAGTGTGCTATTTTTTGCGGTCAATCGCACAAGTAAACAAATTCCTACAAGTTTCCGACTCCGCTACGAGGTCAGTGACTTACAGTTGTCCAGTTCAATAAATAAAACTTATAAACAAGTGCCGTATCATCATGGTTCAAACGTGCGATACCTGCAATCAGAAGGTGAGCAGACAAGATAAATTTGTGACTTGCGTCGGTGGCTGTCTGACATGCTATCATATCAGCTGTTTGGATATCCTCCAAACAGAAAAAACCACCTTACTAACATCTAAAAACCTAGTATGGATGTGTGCTAATTGCAAAATACGACCATCTGTATCCCGACCTACCCCATCATCATCATCCAACTACACACTCGATGACGTCATGGCTTCAGTGATGGAATTGAAAAAGTCCGTCGAGTTTTGTTGCCATAAGCTTGACGAATTTGACAACAAAATTAAATTATGGTCTGATAAAATAAATCTAATTGAACCGTTAAAAAATGAATGCATGTTGTTACAAAATAAAGTTAATGATCTAGAGCAGCGGTCTCGTTTCAACAATTTGGAAATTGTGGGAGTACCTGAAAAAACTAATGAAAATTTATTAAATGTGATAACTAAATTAGGTACTGCCATACAATGTCCGGTTAATGAATCAGATATGGATGCCATACACAGAGTTTCTCATTTCAATAACAGTAACAAACCAAAAAATATTATTATTAGATTTGTGTCGCGACTTAGGAGAGACAATTTCATTGCTAATGCACGACAACACAAAAATATATTAAGCAACGACATCGGCTTCTCAGAAAATAATAGAATTTTTATTAATGATCACTTAAGCCCTTCAAATAAATTATTATTAAAAAAAACCAAGGACATAACTCGGGATAAAGGTTTTAAATTTGCGTGGGTTAAAAATTGTAAAATTTTCGTTAGGAAAAATGAAAATTCTCCTATAATAATAATAAATAATGAGAAAGACTTAAACAAAATAAACTAATTATGAATTGTTAAACTGAATATCGTTTACGCTTTAAATGATTAGTTTTTACTATCAAAACGTTCGTGGGATTAAAACAAAATTGATAAACATTTATAACGAAATATGTGCATCTAATTATGACATCATTTGTTTTACGGAAACTTGGCTAAACGATACTGTTAACGACTGCGAAATTTGTGATACAAATAATTACTCGATCTACAGACGCGATCGTAGTGATCCTAACAAAAAACAAGGTGGTGGTGTCCTAGTTCTAGTATCAAAAAAATTCTACTCGCAACATCATCCAACTTGGTCATCTTCCGCCGAGGACATCTGGGTTTCCATTTCCAGCCGCGACCACCAAAAACTTTACGTTTGCTGCGTGTACATCCCGCCTCTAAGTGACCCCAACATTTATAGTGATCACCTTAATAAAATCAGTGATGTGTCCCTACAAATTACTAATAACAAGATAATAATCATGGGTGATTATAATCTACCAAACCTGCAGTGGTCACGTGCTGCCAATAACCCTCATACACCGATCGTCCATCGAAGAACTGACACGCATACCGCCTTAATTAATACAATGTCCTTTTGTAACTTAACCCAACAAAATAACATTCTTAATCATCAGGGCATTATGTTGGATTTAATTTTCTGTACTTTTAATATTAACGTTTCTAAATGTAATGAACCTATCAGCAAATTAGATCCTTTTCACCCCGCTTTAGAAATTAACTGTGAATTTTTATGTTTTAAACCGCTTCTGCGTAACAATATTTCACGATATAATTTTAATAAATGTGATCATGAAAGTCTTATTTATAAATTATCCGCTGTCGATTGGGATTCTAAACTCATACATCAAAATGTTAATGATAATGTTAAAGTATTTTATAACATTATTTATGGCTTTCTAGATTCTTATTGTCCCACATACAATTGTAAAAACAAAAAATATCCGCAATGGTTTTCCAACTCTCTCATAAAAATTATTAAAGAAAAAGATAAACATCACAAGAAATGGAAAATTTATGGTAACTTTCATGACTACAACACCTTTTCAATACTCCGCAAAAGAATGAAAACCATAATATATCAAGACCACCGTAACTATCTCAAATTTATTGAAAATAATATTAAAAATAACGTTAAATACTTCTGGCAGCACACAAAAATTCAACGGAAGGATACTGGCCTACCCAATTCAATGTTTCTTAATAATGATACAGCTCTATCCGGAAATGAAATAAGTGATCTTTTCGCAACATATTTCGAATCAGTGTACACAACTCAACAAAATAATACTGACACGCCCCACATCTCTACAAATTTTAATATAGGGCATATAACAATTCAAGAAGAAGACATTTTACAATATCTAACCACAATAAACATTAATAAATGATGTGGATCTGACAAAATACACCCTATTTTTATAAGAACATGTGCGTATTATCTGTCCTATCCATTATTTTTATTATTTAACAAATCGCTTCAGACGGGTATATTTCCCGAAATTTGGAAATTATCCCATATCACGCCTATTTATAAATCCGGCGATAAAAGAAATATAGCCAATTACAGGCCTATCTCCATATTGTCTGTTTTTGGTAAAATTTTGGAACACCTAGTCGTAAATAAAATTAAACCGGATTTTAATACAATAATAACTCCTAAACAAACAGGATTTTGTAGTAAAAAATCTATTCTAAACAATCTCATTCCGTTTAGTGAGTACGTAGGAAAGTGTTTAGACAACAAAAAACAAGTTGACGTTGTGTACACTGATTTCAGCAAAGCTTTTGATAGGGTTAATCACGTCCTACTTATAAAAAAGCTGGAATCCTACGGTGTTCATGGTTGTCTTTTGCGGTGGATTGATTCATACATAAAAAATCGTTCTCAGTTAGTGTATGTTAATGGCTTTAAATCTCGAATTATAAAGGTCACTTCTGGTGTACCTCAAGGGTCACATTTAGGGCCATTACTTTTCAATATATATATTAACACTATATCGAATCACTTTCATGACTGCGAATTTCTACTGTATGCAGATGACTTAAAGATTTATAAATGTATAGAGTCCTTTAATGATTGTGATTTGTTACAGAAAGAACTTAATAAATTGGAACTATACTGTACTGAGAACGATTTAGCTCTTAATATTTCTAAATGTTACATTGTAAGTTATACTAGAAATAAAAATGTTACTCATTTTAATTATATGTTGCAAAATAATACTGTACAGCGTAAAACCACCATTAGAGATCTTGGTATTCTTTTCGATTGTAAATTATTATTGAATGAACATATTGATTCTACTGTTAATAGAGCATATAAAATATTAGGATTTGTCTTCAGATCATGTAAAAATTTCACTACAATTGAACCATTTTTATTATTGTACAAATCTTTAGTACGTCCTATTGTTGAATATGCTTCTCAGATATGGAATCCTACTTACACTAAAAATACCACTCTTCTGGAATCTGTGCAAAAAAAATTTGTAAATATGTTAAAATATAAATTCTTCACTACGAATGAAGATTACAAAACCATATTAAAAGAATTAAATTTGCAGTCTCTTGAACAGAGAAGACTAACAGCTGACATGCTCCTATTATTTAAAATTGTAAACAGTCATATAGACGGTCTTAATATTTTAAACAACTTTAATTTCCATGTTCCACAAACAAATACAAGGAATAAAAATCTGTTTAATGTTGCAAAATGCAATACTAATAATTACAAAAACTTGACAGTTAACAGGATTATGGAAACATACAATAGGAACTATCAGCAGTTAGATCTCTTCTCTTTAACTGTATCACAATTTAAAACAGCTTTAAACCGCTCTGATTCTAATTCAAACTTATAATTTTCTTGTTTATCATTATTGTAAATGAATTATCGTCTTTATTATTATATGTTGTAAAATTCTTATGTTGTGGAAGCCTATTATTGGGTTTTTCTGTTGGCTTCCCAAATATAAATAAATAAATAAATAAATAAATAAATAAATATGTTTCGCCAACATTTGTCAATGATATTCAAATTTGAATATCCTGTTTTAGATTGATCATAAAGATCAGGATTATCTCTAACGAGGTTTATTAATATGTCAATTTCGCTTGGGGTCCACTCTTTGTCAATAAATTTTGTTGATTCCATCTTTACAACATCAAATGACAAAATAATACTAAACAAATGCACTTAACCTGCCATAAACTGACAGATCATGTGCATATGCGCATGCGCGAAGGCATCGAGTAGCATCGAGCGTCGAGTAAAATTCATAAATTCAAACCAACTCAGAAACATCATATAGAGTTATAATTTTATTCACAAGAAACCAATAGTGTCTTGTAACTGTTTGTTTGGATGTTTTGATTTTACAATCACAGATTCCTGTAACATTATTGTGAATTGATTTATTATAGTTTCATATTTTTCATATAATTTATTAATTTACCTTTTGTTTCTCAGCTATTATTCCTTCTATCTACAAAATCACATCTCACATTTCGTTTTTTGACAATTACTTGAAACCACGTGACAACTGTCACTTACACAGTAAACCATGGGTGTTGCATCTGTGCAATTTGCTACTCTCGGTTGAAGTATTTTAATTCTTTTTCGTGAGTTTTCGCTGATAAATATAACTTTAGCGTTTTATTTCGTGCTCCGTTATCGCACATCTGTAACATTTGCAAAAATATCCCTTCACTCCACTACGAATGTTTTATCCTGCACAGATTTCAGTTTGCAACGACTATGTGCTCGCTTGCCAATAGACTACGGGCGTGTGACGTCACGATTTTAGATGTGCTCCGTAACTGTCAAACGAGTGACTCTCACATCAGTATTAAATGTACGATTTAGACTGTATAGATAGAATATATTTTTAACAAGTATATGTGCATATAATTCCAAAAGTGACAAGTTTCTATTCTGTGCATCATTTTATACGTGACAAAATGTGTGATTTATTTTATCAAGTGAAACGTAATTTGAAGATTGTGTCACGAATGCATACTTTTACAATTTTATACTGTTTATATATTTAATATATAGAAAATAAATGTTTAAAAACAAGTAATTACTATAATATACAATAGTGTTACTTTTATTGAAGTTTGAACAGTTCATTTTGGGTTAACCTTTTCCAAATCAACTAATTTCGTTAAAATTTTTAATATTTTACTGTAGTATTTAATTTTTTTCATTTATAATTGTTGTGTTTTCGATTGTAGTGGAAGTTTTAAAGAACCGATAAAACTAATGTTTATGATAGTATCTGAATTGAATTGAAAGAGAAAAAGAAGGTAGGTCGAAGTTTTTGGTTCAAGATATGTTGAATATTACAATATAAAAAATAGAAACAGTAATTCAAAATATTTATATTTAGTTTTCTTTGGGTTTTGACGGTTACTGTTATAAATGCGAATCATGTTATATTAAAACACGTTGTTGTAACCAATGTTTTGTTGCATGAACACATTGTTGTAATCAAACAAATCGACGTTCCTTCCGTTCTTGACCTAGGTCTTGTAATATTGTGATTATGACAATATTTTATATTACCTTTTTTATATTGTTATTGCTATTTCAGAGCCAAAGAGTCCTTTTCCCTTTTGATTCATTTCTGATAGTAACTAAAACATTCGTTTTGTCGATTTTGTCTAATTTCCACTACAATCGAAAACACAACAATTATAAATGAAAAAAATTAAATACTACTGTAAAATATTAAAAATTTTAACGAAATTAGTTGATTTGGTAAAGGTTAACCCAAAATGAACTGTTCAAACTTCAATAAAAGTAACACTATTGTATATTATAGTAATTACTTGGCTTTAAACCATGAAGTAAACATATAAAATTGTTTTTAAACATTTATTTTCTATATATTAAATATATAAACAGTATAAAATTGTAAAAGTATGCACTCGCGACACAATCTTCAAATTAAGTTTCACTTGAAAATAAATCAAACACTTTGTCACGCATAAAATGATGCACAGAATAGAAACTTGTCACCTTTGGAATTATATGCACATATACTTGTTAAAAATATATTCTATCTATACAGTCTAAATCGTACATTTAATACTGATGTGAGAATCACTCGTTTGACAGTTACGGAGCACATCTGAAATCGTGACGTCACACGCCCTTGGTCTATTGTACTTTGGTCATTAGCATCGTATGATAAAAATATACTCTAGTTAGTCGTGATCTGTCATATCTCTTTTTTGTTCCTATTTTAAATGTAGAACTTCCCATTAAAACTAACATGAAATAATATACAGTATTTTAGTTGATATGATATAAAAATAAAATTTTTACTTACAATTTTATTGTTTATCGAATTAAAAATAGGGCATGACATGCGCACGAAATAGTTTTCATACTCATACGATTATCGTATTGTCCGACAATTTCCTGCGTACGTCCGAAAACCTGCATTTTTTGTCCTTAGGTCATAACTGTTATCATCTAGGTAAAAAAATAGTTATTAAATAGATTGTTCATGTAATCATAAACAAATCGTACATTTCAGTTAGAGCTAACGGTGGTGACGCAGAAGACATTTGATAGAATGACACTGTGACACTAAGTCATATAGTAAAGATGTGCCAGGTTGTTTAATCAGCTTCATTAGTTGAAATCAACATACTGAAGAACTTGAGCAAATGCCACTATTGCAATCGATTTATGTTCAAGAATACTGCGGCGCCATATGCTTCAATTTATTTGAATTTTTTGTACCTCTGGAAGGGGGTTGAAGGCATATAAATTTTAATGGTATTTTAAATGCGTTAGAAAAATGGAAAATGGATTAGTACATGGAATAAAACAGGTGAATAAAATAGTATAACCTGATGCAAAAGCAATGGAAACGAAGAAATAACTTGTTAAGACGTTAATTGTAATCAAAGAACTGTAGATAATATTTATATATATATATATATATATATATATATATATATATATATATATATATATATATATATATATATATATATATATATATATATATATATATATATATATATATATATATATATATATATGCAACTGCAACTGGCCATTAGAATAGGCAAATTCATAAAATAGATTAGTCAGTAAGACTAAAAAATTAATTTTGTTCTATATACCTTAATAGTACACTAACACGTAATAAAAAGAATTTTCATTTCATTCATTCGTAACCTACATTAATTATCATGTTCCTTTTTGTAAGAAATATGATGTGTGTGAATGTATACTGCAACTTTAATATTCTGTCTTTAGAATCTCAGTTCACATATATTTAATAAATAAGAAAAAATAGGAAAAAACTAATTTTCCATCACTTGTCTCATAATTCCACAAAGATTTACAGCACGTTTGCATCAACTATCAAGTCATCAACAAACGGCTGATCAGTTCAGCTTTAACCATAGACGCGTTTCGTCCTTACAGACTCATGAGTATGGTGCAATCATTTATCCAACTAGACCAACTAGGGAATAGTGGATTGTGACACCGACCAGGGTTGTTTCTAGGCAAAAAAAAATTGTAATGAAATCAGTGTTGCCAGTGTACTGATTTCAGCTGAAAATGTACTGACACTAACCAATATTCAAAAAATTGGCGGCATTATTTAAAATTATTTAAATCAAGCGTTTATTAGGATAAAAAAATTATTATTATTTTAACAAGAACTTAGTCAGTCTTTTAAATTATTGTTTTAACTAATTTCTTTGGTGGTTCCCCCCCACCTCATGTAACTGCATGTAATTTTTTAATATTAAAATTTCTATTTTAACAGTTAATCTATTTCTAATTTTAGTTTTGTTTAAAGTGAGCTGCGAAAAACCTCTTTCAGCTGAAGCGGATGAATGTGGTAAAATTAAAATTGCCTTCACTATTTGCATTAAGTTACTAAACATTGGTTTATTTAATGAATTCATAATCTTCTTAATGTTAATCCAAAATTCGAATATATCATTACTAAAATTTAGATCTAAATAACCTCGATCTGAATGCTGAATGCTCAGACAAAACATACCTTTGACAAAGTGTGCCGTATTCAAGTCAATGCAGTGTTGTGAAGGAGAAAGAGTTGGAGTAACTTGTGGGTGACGCGGGTGCGCGGCAAGGAGCGAGTACACTTTGATGTTATGCAAGTTGCAAACATTTATGTAATTATTTTTATATTCAATTACTTACTTTTCATACATCAAAGTAAAGGTTAATTTTTGACATATTAAGTGTTCTGTATACGCACAATTGTATTTAAATAAATAAAATGCTTGCGTTTGATAACTGTCATCAACAAAAATGCAACCTGCATAACACCAACTTGTACTAGCTCTTTGCCGCGCACCCGTCTCATCCCAAGTTATTCTAACCCATTCTACTTCACAACAAACGCCGTTGTTCTCCGTCTAGTAATGTTTTGTCTGAGGCTGAATGTGTAACACGGTAGTGACATCTGTAGTACATTAAGTAAAATTACATCAGAGCCTCCAAGGCGGGAAATTTTAATATTATGAAAAAAAATCTGAATTATTATACTTTGTTTAGCTATATATTCATTAGTTATTAACAAAAACAATAATTAAAATATAATATCAATTTTGTACTGATAATTACTGATACCAATGTAGTACTGACGTACCGATATTTTTTCATTTGTACTGATGTCAATACATTTGTACTGACAGGAACAACCCTGATACCGACTTAGCTGAACTGACTGATGTTAACCTATCTACAACGGTAACATGACATGAGAGCTATGAAGCCACTCGTGGTGCCATCTACCGACAAAATCGCAAACTGCTTGATAGCTATTGAAATAAAACAAAAGACAAAATGTCTATTGCGATGTGGAATTGAGTCTTAATAAATAAGAAAAAATAGGAAAAAACTAATTTTCCATCACTTGTCTCAAAATCAATAAGTGATCATAACACAATTCACTCAAACCAGTCCAGTCCTGTAAATGGAATTCACTATACTAATAACAGATTAAATATAGGAAATAATCAGATCATATTGAAACTACATGAACTAGAAACAACAATTGAAGTAACAAAATTATTTAAAAATCAAAAACAAATATTCATTCACCAAACTTATCAAGAGGACATATTTAAGTTTCTAAAAGATTATGTAGCTCCAAAAATTAGATATTTAATTACATTCTAAACAAGAAATTAGATTTAGAAACTTCAAAAATTATTGAAGAAAAATGTAATATAAAAACTATTAAATTAATTGCCTGTAATTCATTAGTAAAAGACATTGAAAATGACGAAGAACAGTTACAAATAATTAGTGAAAATCTCAATGGTATTACAAATCATCGGGGAATAGTGACTACAGTTAATGCATTAAAAGAATTATATTTCTGACCTAAGATGATTGAAGATATAACAGAATTCATAAATATAGGTAAGTCGTGAAAATTAAATAAATATAATAGGAAACCAATTCCAACTATCGACAATTTAACACGAACACCAGAAAAACCATTTCAGATTGTAAATTTATATGTAGTAACATTAGACCAAAAACTATTTTTAACAATTTATGATTAATTTTAAATAATGCTACAAATATGCTATCTACCCAAAAAAACAGCAAAAAACATTTTAAATCATTTAATAAATTACTTCCAAATTTATCATATAGGTACTTGAAAAAATAATCACAGACACGGGTTCAGAATTTAAAAATAATCTATTCAAAGAATTATTCAAAATACATAAAATTATGAGCCACATAATATGCATAAATAACCCTAAAAGTAATAGTATAGCAAGAGTACACTCCACTTTTATTGAACCACTGAGACTTATAAACCAAAATGAAATATTTAAGGAAAATAATTTATTCCAAAAAATTAAAATAGCCGTCTTAGCATATAACAATATGAAACACAGTATAACTAAACTATTCCTGCCACGCGGCCGATCCGGGTTCGATTCCCGGCCGATGTATACTCTTTTTCACTTAACTTCTATCATAATTGCGCTCACAGCAATATGTAAGAAGAAGAGCAACTTATTTCTGCATAAAGCATCGATAATTCAGTGTCACGGGGCGCAACGGATTAGCCACACTCTAAAATGTTGCACACCATAATTTAAATTTAAGGGTAATTCACACAATGCATACGTAATATTTTAGTAATTCACGTAATTCTTGAATCATTCATGTTATTCTTGAATAAATAGAAAAATAGGAAAAAAATTTCCATCACTTGTTTCATAATTCCACAGAGGTTTTACAGCACGTTTGCATCAACTTCTCAGGTCATCAACAAACGGCTGGTCAGTTCAGCTTTAACCATAGACGCGTTTCGTCCTTCCGGACTCATCAGTATGGTGCGATCATTTATCCAACTGGATCAACTAGGAAATAGTGGATTGTGATACCGACTTAGCTGAACTGACTGATGTTAACCTATCTACAACGGTAACGGTGGAATTATGAGACAAGTGATGGAAAATTTTTTCCTATTTTTCTTATTTATTAAGACTCAATTCCACATCGCAATAGACATTTTGTCTTTTGTTTTATTTCAATAGCTATCAAGCAGTTTGCGATTTTGTCGGTAGATGGCACCACGAGTGGCTTCATAGCTCTCATGTCATGTTACCGTTGTAGATAGGTTAACATCAGTCAGTTCAGCTAAGTCGGTATCACAATCCACTATTTCCTAGTTGATCTAGTTGGATAAATGATCGCACCATACTGATGAGTCCGGAAGGACGAAACGCGTCTATGGTTAAAGCTGAACTGACCAGCCGTTTGTTGATGACCTGAGAAGTTGATGCAAACGTGCTGTAAAACCTCTGTGGAATTATGAGACAAGTGATGGAAATTTTTTTCCTATTTTTCTTATTTATTAAGACTCAATTCCACATCGCAATAGACATTTTGTCTTTTGTTTTATTACTCTTGAATAATTCAAGTAGTTCTGGAATAATTCAAATAATTTTTGGAACACGCAGTAATTATTTTAATACAAATATAATTAAAGAAAAACAAAAATTAAAATACATAATATTTTTTATTAAAATCCGTTTGGTGAGAAATTACGGTTTGGTTACATAAGACGTTTTTTATTCTGATTCCGATTGGTTGATCTAAACGTCAAAATGAAGACATGTTTACCTAGCATATAATACAAATGATAGTAACACAGTTTATACTTTTATCGCTATTATGACTTGGAAAATTGAAAAACATTGAATTTTATTCTGTGCATTATAAATTCTCTTGGGACATTATTAGGTGCTTGTTGCTAGGTAACAAACAGATTTTGATATTTAGTAAAGTATTTGTTCTTTTTATTTTAAAATGTCATTGATAAATCAAGCACATTGCTTTTGGGAAACAGCAATCCGCCCTCGGCGTCGCGCTGTTTCCTAACAACATGCTTTCGGATTATTATTTTTAAAAAATCGCTAATGCTCTTAGGATACTACAGCTGATAATTATCTTACGGAAATTATCACTTGTTATTAGGTTGCTAAGTATAAACAGTGTTTGACATTTATTTATTATTGTTTTTACTGTTACTTTCAAGGTTTAATTATGAAAATAATCATTGAATTGACAGAATTACTTCGTTAGTTATCAATGACTTTGGGATATTATATTGAAAATTATCTATGAGTAATTTTTACTTGTAATTAGTTTGCTTTCGAAGATTAAATAACAATAGACACTATTACAACAACAAAAATTGTCCGAATATCCTATGGGCATTGATAAATAAATAAATATATGAAAATAAAACTTTTTACTATTTAAATATATATCATGGGATTACTGCGAAAGTAAGGTAACTCTATATTTATAAACAAAAAGTTAAGTGCGCAAATGAATTGAAAGATCCACAAAGAATGTAGAATGAAATTGTATGTCCAAGAAATTCAATTTGATTTTAACCAATTTGACATTTATTCTTATTTATTAAAATGCCAAATTGTTGCAATCTGTTAAAAATAATTTCTAAATGTTCTTAATGTTGTTTTATTGAATTACTAGCAATCAATAAATCATCAATGTAGGCGAAACAAAAATCTAAACCACTTGTCACATTATCTATAAACATTGAAACGTTTGAGCACTGTTTCTTAATCCAAATGGCATAACTATGTACTCAAATAGACCGAAAGGTGTTGTAATAGCAGTTTTTGAAATCGAATCATCATCCATTGGAATTTGATTGTAGGCTTTCATCAAATCTAATTTTGAATAAATGTTAGTATTTTGTAAACTTGCAGAAAAGTCTTGTATGTGGGGAATTGGATATCTATCAGGAACAGTTTGAGAATTAAGCATCCTGTAATCTTCGCGTGGACGCCATTCTCCATTTGATTTTTTAACTAAATGAAGTGGTGAGGCCCAAGGACTAGAAGAAGGACGTATAATTTCCATTGTAAGCATTGAATGGAATTCTTTTTTAGCAATTAATAATTTATCTGGTTTTGTAAAGCAAGGTTTATCATTTGTAACAACATATATACCGTGATGTATGCTTTAAATTCATTGGTCTAGTTAAATTTGTATATTTTAATAATAAATCATTAAAGAGATTTTGAAGCATTCAATTATTATATAAAACCTTGTTTGAATTATTGTAAATTTGATTTCAATTTTGAATTTTAATTTTTGATGGTAATAATTCTAATATACGTTAAATTTTAAAAAATCGGCCCCTAAACTAGATTTTTGCACGTCAGCAATAATAAATTTCCATGTAAATATTTTTGATAAGCCAAAATCTAAATTCAATGTTTTGTAACCAAATGTAACAATAGATAAATTATTTGTAGCTTGAAGTGTAATTGAATTATAATGACGTTTGGAATTTGTTAATACTTTAATAACACTCACCTGTGCACCACTATCAACTAAAAAACGAATACCAGTGAATTTGTCTTTAAGAAATAGCAACTGTGAAATTGTTGTAGGATAATTATTACTCGTTAATAGAAGGTAACATCTCATTAATATAACTTTTTGAAAAACATGAATAAGATATCACCTTTTGCATATTTCTTAAAGGTTGGCCAGAACAAGGTGGAATACATTGTCTAGCCTTAACGTCAAAGTTGTTGTGATACCAATAAAGGTCAATATATTGATTTTTGTTATTTAACTTGTTTGCTGATGATGACAGTTGCTTCTTCAATTCTTCAATTTCACAAGTAAGTTTCTGTATAACATCATTTTCGTTTGTAATAACTGCTAAAGTTGGTTGGGCAACACTTGAAACTTTATCTGCTATATTAGCTTTTTCTTCTAATGAGCAGTTAACAACTGACACAAGAACTAACTGAACATTAATTTTTGCATGAAAATTTCTTCTAATATTGTTTCGTCTAACATTTTGATCCAATAAGCTGCCGCAAATACCTCAATCATTGAGTTGGTTTTCTATCGTCCAAATCTGTGAAGCATAATAATGTTTGAAGCCTCTCTTTATCTGACCATCCCGTTCGACGTATTAAAGCATGTTTTAATGCATTATAAGAAACATCATCACGAGGTGCAATTGTGATATCTCTAACTTCTGCTGCATATTGATGATTCAATGTCCCAACAAGTCTTGAAAATTTTGACAATTCTGACGTAACTCTATATGAGATAAATAGAGCTTAAATCTGGGCAAACCATAATTCTGGATCTGCTGGCCAAAATTCTGGTAACTTAAAAGATCCAGATATAGCAGATATGGAAGATTCCTCAGAAACTGGAAATAGTACTTGTTGAACTTCCTCCATTAATAACAATATGCCAATTTCAAATCACGTCGGGGTCACCAATGTATAAACCAATAACTTGGCTTTTAATTTAATAATAATATCTACAAAATTCGATCTAGACAAAATGTTACTTTTATTTTTCAACTCAAAAATTGTAACTAACAACAAAATTTACTTTTTCTTTTGTTTTTCTCCATCCAAAATAAATTAACAAATAAGCACTACAAAGATGTGGAATTTTTCTTAATACTGATACATTAAAACAAGTATTGATATTAATAAAATATTCAAACAAAGGTATCGAGTACCTAAGAAAATACTTCATATTGAAATGAAAGTATCGGTTCTTTACTTGTGTCGATAGCTACGCAATATAATGGACATATTTTTAACGTGACGTATGCGTCGTAATTTAAGTAATTCATATCATTTAGGTAATTCGAGAGTAATTCGTGCAATTCATGTATAATTCATTCTATAATTCAAATAATTCAAGACAAGGTGTACACCGTAATTCATAAGTAACCCCTCGCATCCGCCTAACACGCGGATGGTCCCCGGTTCGATCCCGGGGGGAAACATAAATATTTATAAAATAAAATTAAGACGAAGTTAAAATAGAAAATACATCAAGTGTTTGTACAAGGTCTTGTGACGCAACGGATCGAGGGATTGGCCACTCATGAATTATGGTTTACACCTTGTCTTGAATTACTCGAATTATACAATAAATTATGCATAAATTACAAGAATTACTCTAGAATTGCCTGAATTACCATTTTATTATGCGAATTACACATACATTATGAAAGAATTATATGAATTATTTAAATTCTGACGCATACCTGTGTCATCTTATAAATATGTCCAATATATTGCGTAGATATCGATAACAGTAAAATATCGATACTTTCTTTTCAGTATGAAGTATTTTAGTAGGTACCCGATACCTTTGTTATGATATTTTATTAATATCGATACTCGTTTTAAGGTATCAGTATCAATATAATTTCACATCCTTCCCTACTCAGAATATTGGTAATTCTCGTTGTCTCTACATACTTTGTAAATCTTCCAAAACATTTGCACACTTAACTATTTTTCTTTATAAATATGAAATTGTCTTATTTTTGCAGTAATTCCATAATATGTACTCGTATCTAAATAGCAAAAAGCTTTCTTTTTATAAATTTATTTATTTATCACTGGTCAACCAGTGATACTCAGATATTTTTTTGTAGTAATTGTGTTTATTCTTATCTAAACCTTCAAAGCAAACTAATACAAGTCAAAATGATTCATGGATAATTTTCAGTAGTAATATCCTAAGGTCGTTGATAACTAGCAAAATAATTTTTGACAGTTTCGAAAGCACGCTGCTTAGTTTTCTAAAGCAAGTGTGCTTGAGGAATTATTAATAATTATTTCGTTATTTATCAATGATCGAGGGATATGCGACTATCGAGGGATATGCGACTAGAAAATTTGTAGTGGTAATTCTGTCAATTTAATTATTATTTTCATAATTAAATCTTAAAAGAGACAGATAAAACAAAAATAATTAAATGTCAAACACTGGTTGTTACCTATCAGCTTAATGACTAAGTGATAATTTCCCTAGGGCAATTATCAGCTGTAATGTCTCAAGCACATTAACAATGTGAATTTTTATAATAACAATCCGAAAGCATTTTGTTTAAAAAAAGTAACGTGCTCGAGGAAATTGTTATAAAATTATAAGTATTAATCATTGATCAAGGGACATTCGATGAGAATATTTTTTGGTGTAATTATGTCAATTCAATCATTATCTTCATAATTAGACCTTGAAGTGACAGTTAAAACAATAATAATTAAAAGTAAAACATTGCTTATTAGCAACCCAATATAATATTTTGTTAAATATCAAAAACTGTTTGTTGCCTAGCAAAAAATATATTGTAACGTTTTTCGTCTTTCTGGAAGTGTGTAGATTGTTTAAGGCACAGAAATGACTCACAACTATTTATGTTAAACGAAAATAAAACTATTTATTTAATTAATGAATATAAAAATAACAGAAACTTATTTAAAACTAATTAACACTACAATAAATCTTAAACACGACTATTTATATTACGTACACTAGAGCTGTTATTTATTTCACCACATTTATATTACGCGTTCGAAGTCTACTGTCAACTGTCCACTGTTAACTGTCAACTCAGTCACTCGACCTCGGCTTATATACTCCTGTCCGTAGAACAGTTCTCGAACCTTCCAGGACGTCCTAGAATCTTCCAGAACATCATAAAATATCCCGTCAAACCACACGTTCAGACATGCGAGCGAGCTCTATGCAAGTGAGGTCACGCTGCTACGCACTTGTTTCTCGAGAAGGTTTCTGGAATGTTCTCGACTTGTCTGGCTTTAAATTCGTTACACTGCCCCCTCCTTAAAGCTGTTCCGTCTCGGAACAGAGGTTGATGGGTTTCGGAGAAGTTATGACGAAATCTGCAAGTCGAACCCTTAATGCATCCTGAGGTCTTAAAGAAGTGGCAATCCACAGTGCGATCTACTTTCGCTCTTCCTTTGGGGTCAAAGCTGCAGACAAGAATTTCAATTCCGGTGCGGTGGAACAGAACTTCTAACATATTCCTAATTGTTCTCCACTCCAACCCATCTAGTCCACAACCCAATTTTGGTACCGCCAGCTTCATGACATCGTTGTTTAAAAGATGTTCCCTCAAATCGATCAGTGCCTCCCATAAGGTGCAATAGGTGGGCTTCTGAGATGATCGTGCCTTGGTGACTAAATAGTAAAGGTACCGTTTGTGTTCTGAGTTGTCGCGCAGTTTTAGTGTTCTTCCAACAGATGGACGCTGATTGGCTAGGTCTTGTAGCCGTCCAAATTTCCTTTTAAATACTGTAGCAATTCCTCGAGACATGTTTAAGTCTTCCGCCACACAGTGGGCTATGGAATACTCCAAAGGCACCAAGAACAAATCTCGATTTTCTTCTTTTGTCACTCCGTACCGTGCTTTGTGACCGGTGGAATATTTCTTCATGAAGTCTCCAAATGTTAATTCATGTTCATGTTCTTGAACGCAGCGAACATTTGCTGCACGAACATCACTAACCTCATGGTTATTTCCAGAAAAAGGGGCCAGTCGATTAAAATGGACTACTCGCGGCTTCCCAGTCGGTATTTTCCTAATTCGGTAGATAACGTCATTTATCCGCTTCATCACTTCGTAGGGTCCCTCCCAGCATGTTTGTAATTTCGGCGATAGACCACGACGCTTCTGTGGGTTATATAACCATACCGACTCTCCAGTTCCATATCCTCCCTTTTCTGCCCTGATGTCATAATGATCTTTCATTCTGTCACTTGAAGTTTGGATGTTTGAACGAACTTGTTCGTGAATGTCGTTCATTCTTCTTCGTAAATCGGTGACGTAATCTTCTCCAGCTAGATCTTCTCCAGGTTTACATCCAAATTTCAAATCGCACGGTAACCGCAACTCACGTCCGAATATGATACTTGCGGGTGTCTGTCCTGTTGTTTCATCCACAGATGAACGATATGCCATCAGAAACATATGCAGATGACGATCCCAGTCCCTTTGGTGGTTAGAGACAACTTTCGACAGATATCTGTTGATCGTTCTATTCATTCGCTCAACCATGCCGTCCGACTGCGGATGTAATGCAGTCGTTCTTGTCTTACGAATGTCTAATATTTTGCAGATATTTTGGAACAAAAACGACTCGAAGTTTCTTCCCTGATCGGAGTGTATTTCGCGCGGTACTCCAAATCGGCAGATGCATTCCTTCACCAATACCTCAGCGATGGTGATTGCTTCTTGGTTGGGCAGGGGGTACGCTTCAACCCACTTGCTTAAGTAGTCCATGACGACTACTATATACTTGTTGCCATCATCAGTCTCGGGAAATGGTCCAGCCACGTCGATTGCAATGCGTTAAAATGGGCTTCCTACGTTGTACTGACGCATTGGGGCTCTACGTTTCCTATTTGGCCCATTACTTGCAGCGCAAACTACGCATTTCTTGCACCACTCTTTAACATCTTCCTTACAATTTAGCCAGTAAAATCGTTCCCGCAACTTCTCAGCAGTCTTGTTGACTCCAAGGTGTCCTCCAGCAGATCCGTCGTGGATCTCTTTCAACACTTCAGGTACCCTGTTCTTAGGTATTAGTAACTGAGTTCTCTGCTCTGTACCCTCCGCATTCTCCAAAACACGTTTCAGGAGATCCTCTTCAATTATTAAAGAGTCCCATTGCGCCCAGTACGATTTCACTTTTTGGGAGTATGGTGCAACATCTTGCCAAATCGGTTTATCCCCGTTTTTCTTCCAATTTATTACAATCTTCAGATCCGGATCATTTTCCTGATCTTTCTGCAATTCTTCCGGTTGCCATTTATCATCGACTACCGTTGTTCTTAACGCAGCAGCTTGCTTCTCTTCTACTCGGCAACAATGCTTGCATTCTTCGGAACATGGTCTCCTAGACAACGCGTCAGCGTTACGATGGCTAGTTCCCGCCCGATGTTCAATGGTAAAATCATATTCCTGCAACCTTTCGATCCACCTGGCTACCTGACCTTCTGGATTTTTGAATTGTAATAGCCATTTCAAGGCAGCATGATCGGTTCTTATCAGGAATCTTCTGCCATATAAATATTTGTAAAAATGCTCAGTAGACTTCACAATTGCCAATAGTTCTCTCCTGGTGACGCAATAGTTCCTCTCTGGTTTCGACAGTGTCTTACTGAAGTAGGCAATAACTTTTTCACGACCACCTTGTACTTGAGAGAGGACGCCGCCAATCCCAACATTGCTGTTATCGGTATCCAAAATGAATTTGCCTTCCGGAAATGGATAACTTAAGATTGGCGCTGTTGTCAGAGAATCCTTCAATTTTGCAAATGCTGTTTGACAGTCTTTTTCCCAAACAAATCTTCTACCTTCTTCAGTAAGCCGTGTCAGTGGTTTAGCAATGTTGGCAAATCCTTGCACGTATCGCCGATAGTAAGTGTATAAACCAAGGAAACTTCTCAATTCATGCTTGTCCTTTGGTACTGGCCAGTCCTTTACAGCTTTTATTTTGTCCTCATCCACTGCAATTCCCTTACCAGAAACCACATGCCCGAGATAATGCACTTTCTTCTGGAACAGATGACACTTCTTCGGGCTGAGCTTGAGATTTGCCTGTTTCAATCTTTGGAAAACTTCTTCCAAATTCTTCATGTGCTCCTCGAATGTTTTTCCAACCACAATAATATCATCGAGGTACACCAAACAGGTTTTCCATGACAGCCCAGCTAACACGGTTTCCATAAGTCGTTCAAATGTTGCAGGAGCATTGCAAAGTCCAAATGGCATAACTGTGAATTGCCAAAGTCCTGTTTCGATGGTAAAAGCTGTCTTTTCACGGTCTTTCGAGTCCAAGTCAACTTGCCAGTATCCGCTTTTTAGATCCAACGTCGAAAATATTTTTGACCCAGCCAACGTGTCCAGTGTATCGTCTATTCAGGGAAGTGGATAACTATCCTTTTTCGTCACGTTGTTAAGTTGACGGTAATCTACACAGAATCGGGTGGATCCATCCTTTTTCTTCACTAATACCACTGGTGAAGCCCATAGACTACTTGAAGGTTCAATCACGCCTTCTTTCTTCATTTCTTCTATTATCCTTTCAGCTTCTTCTCGCTTTGCCAGTGGTAATCGTCTTGCTCCTTGGCGGATGGGTCTTGCATCTCCAGTGTAGATTTTATGCCGGACAACGTTCGTTCGGCCCTTCGATTTCTTGTCATATTCGAAGACATCTTGATACTTGTGAATTAAATTCTTCGCTTTGATTTTCTCGTCAGATGTCAGTCCGTGAAAAGATGTTGATATTTGACTGAGCAGTGTATCCGGAATCGTGCTAGTTGGAGTTTTCTGAGTTACCATTGTTCTAATGATCGAAGATACGGATGAACATTCCCCTACTACAGTGCCTTGTTTAATTCTAACTGGATACTTATTTATGTTCATCATTCGAACTGGTATTATCTTGTTGGCCTTTACCAGTGATTTTCCAACTATCACTC
Source organism: Pterostichus madidus (assembly GCA_911728475.2). Classification (NCBI taxonomy): domain Eukaryota; kingdom Metazoa; phylum Arthropoda; class Insecta; order Coleoptera; family Carabidae; genus Pterostichus; species Pterostichus madidus. The sequence continues at coordinate 12,097,616 of OU452314.1, read as the reverse complement.
CACGACCAGTTTCTTCATCATTATTTCGGGGTTCCAACATGGTAACATTTCCTGCACAAAATTTTCCGTCAAGTCGTGCTTCTACAATTGTCTCACTTCGCTCCGGAAGTACTACATCTTCTGTTACCAAAGCACGTGCAACTTCGTCATCTCGTGGATGTAGTACGAGTTCTTCATCATTTACTACTATTACGCCGTGCTTGAGATCCAATTTAAAACCATATTTTTCCATGACGTCCATTCCAAGGATAAAGTCATCTTCGATTTCGGCTACCAACACACGATGTTTGAGGGAAGTGTTGCCGATGTTGATGGTCACATCTAACTCTCCTGACGATGTAGCTAGTTCTCCAGTTGCTGTACGTAGTCGCCACTTCGTCGGATATAATTGTGTTGGTGCAAACTTCTTAGTCCAGTCGGATCTTATTATTGTTTTTGTCGTACCCGTATCCAGCAACATTTTGAGTGGCCTTCCGTCAACAAGACCATCCACGAAAATGCTGTTGACTTGATGATGAAGAGAGGCGACATGTCCGATGGAATATGATGTTACCAAATTACAGGTCGACGGCTGTCCTCTTTTATCAACCCGACTTGGTTTCTCTGACTCAGCTTCTGTTTTCTTTTTCAGCAATTTTCCACAAAACCTGCGCGGATGTCCTAGTTCATCGCAGTTCCAACAACGCATTTTCTTCTTGCCTTTAAGCACTTCGATAGCGATTCGTCGTAGCTTCTCTTCTATGTCTTCACTATCTTCGTTCTTCCTTGCGCTGTTAATTGATCGTACCCTGGATTGGCTACGCGAAGCTAGTTTTGCAGCTTCTTGTTCTAAAGCATGAGAGAGTGCATCGGCTAATGTTTTTGGTCGAGCCAATCTTAGTGCTTGCTGAATTTCGCCATTTTGGATTCCATAAATAAATGTTTGGATAGCTACGCACTATAATACGCTGTCCGGGGCTGTAGGATGTGCGAGGCGAACCAAGTGAGCAACGTCAGCTTCAAATTCTTGGAGAGTTTCATTCGATCTCTGATATCGATTTCTTAATTGCGTTTGATACACTTGTTCTAGGTGCGCACCAGCTGGTCGTAGTCTTCTTGTTCTTCTTGCTTCAGTATCTGCAAGATATCGACGGCATTTCCACGCAACGCTACTGTCAATGAAATTGCTTTCTCTCTCGGTGACCATCCGTTAGCTTTTGCAGCAGCTTCAAATTGCCTCAAATAATTCGGCCACGATGTTTTTCCATCAAATTCCGCTGTTTTTATACGAATTGTTGATGCAGTCTCACCTTTTGTTATTTTCTTTTCACTTGCTGCTTCTGTTTCAGCCACACTAGGACATAAATTTGATGCTGCAGGTGCAGTGAGGAATTTATTTTCTAACTGTTCTATTTTCTTTTCATATTCGTTTTTCAATTCATTTAAATTCTCTTCTAAAATTCTAGAACGTTCCTCAGAATTTCTGGAATTTTCTTCTAACTTCTGTTCCAATTGTTCTTTTAAAATTCTAGAATTTTCTGCCAAATCTTCTTTTAGGATTCTGGAACTTTCTTCAAACTTCTGTTCCAAAGTTCTAGAATTTTCTGCTAATTCTTCTTTTAAAATTCTAGAATTGTCTTCGGATGTTCTAGAATATTCATCTAACTTCTGCTCCAAAGTTCTAGAATTTTCTGCCAAATCTTCTTTTAGAGTTCTAGAACTTTCTTCCAACTTCTGTTCCAATGTTCTAGAATTTTCTTCTAACTTCTCTTCAAAAGTTCTAGAACGTTCTTCAGATTTTCTGGAATTCTCTTCTAACTGTTGTTGCACGGATCCGGTTAATTCTTCTTTTAGAGTTCTAGAACTTTCTTCCAACTGCTTTTGCAAAGTCCTGGAATTTTCTTCTAATTTCTCCAACATTTTACGATTGTCATTCGAACCAATTTCAAAAATATATTTCTCAGGATCCAGATTAGCCGCCACTAAAGCCTCTCGCAGACGTTGTTGTAACGTTGATTTTAACCCGGATGAGTCCAAATCTCGCTCCTCTAATTCCCTCTTTAGGTCCACAACTTTTAATTCACTTAGTTTTAAACCGAACGACGCCATTTTATTTATTTTTATTACACACTTCACTATTTAATAACCCCACACCTGACACCAATTGTAACGTTTTTCGTCTTTCTGGAAGTGTGTAGATTGTTTAAGGCACAGAAATGACTCACAACTATTTATGTTAAACGAAAATAAAACTATTTATTTAATTAATGAATATAAAAATAACAGAAACTTATTTAAAACTAATTAACACTACAATAAATCTTAAACACTACTATTTATATTACGTACACTAGAGCTGTTATTTATTTCACCACATTTATATTACGCGTTCGAAGTCTACTGTCAACTGTCCACTGTTAACTGTCAACTCAGCCACTCGACCTCGGCTTATATACTCCTGTCCGTAGAACAGTTCTCGAACCTTCCAGGACGTCCTAGAATCTTCCAGAACATCATAAAATATCCCGTCAAACCACACGTTCAGACATGCGAGCGAGCTCTATGCAAGTGAGGTCACGCTGCTACGCACTTGTTTCTCGAGAAGGTTTCTGGAATGTTCTCGACTTGTCTGGCTTTAAATTCGTTACAATATGATAGTTGCCATAGAACAATCATCAGTATAATATTGCTTGAATTGGTTGATTTCGCACACGTGATTAGAAATGGATGCATTTTATTGAACAATTATTTCATCTAAATATTTTCAGTGGAATGTTACTAAAAAATTTCAATATATCTAAAGTCTGTTCGATGAGAGATTACAGTGTGGTTGCATAGGACAAATTCCTATTCTAATTAGCTGACAAATGTTAAAATGGAGACATGTTTCCACAGAATAAAAATCTTGTGACAGTGACAGTACGTACATAGTAGTTTTTTAGTTTTTTCAAATCATAATAGTGATAAAAGTATAAAATGTATAACAGTTATAGGTAAACGTGTCTTCATTTTAACGTTTATGTCAGCCAATCAGAATCAGAAGATAAAAGTCCTATGCAACTAAAGTGTAGTCTCTCACCGAACGAACTTTAATAAAAAAATATGATATATTTTAACTTGTATTATTCTTCAATTATGTATATATGTATTAAAATAATTACTATATATTACAAAAATTATTTGAATTATTCCAAAATTACTTGAATTATTCAAGTATTACGTATGAATTGTCTAAATTACCCAAGAATTTGAATTATGGTGTACACAGTGGCCACCCGTCGCAACGGATAACGCGTCTGACTACGGATTAGAAGATTCCAGGTTCTAATCCTGGCAAGATCGATTTTACAACAATCTCATAACTATAATTCACATATGGAAACTGTATAGTGGTCAGTATCCGGAGACCGGGGTTCGATTCCCCGTCGGGGAGGTCTTTTCTTTAGTATAAACACAATGTTGATAAGAAAAATAGCAGACAAGTAAAATGTAGGTCCCACCGAAATTTGAACTCGGATCGCTGGATTCAGAGTGCTAACCATTACACCATGGAACCGTTACTAGAAATACCCTCATTATTCAAATAAATGACAAGTATTATTTATAATTTTATAGGTCATATTTTTAAAACAAATTTGCTAGCTAATATACAAATAAAAAGAACAATCTAATTTTTTTTTCACCTTCTTCAATATGACACTATTATTTCAACTTTTTCAATAGTAAAAGAATGCTATTTCAGATATTATTTATCACTATGACTGTAGTAAAGTGCAATTTTTGGTTCCAAGATAAAAAAAAAAAGATGTATCCATGGTAAAGTAAATAATGTTGTCAATTTGTTTTCTCTTAATTTGTATTGCTACCAATAATTTGATGCTCTGATCGCCGCGACTAGCTTTTGACAGTGGAGAAGGCGTGCGGTCCAAATGTCCAATGGTTCCGTAAACCAATGACTCACAGTCAACAAAATAATTCCGGGGGCGCCAGCTGACCTAACGGCTGACGTAAACCTACTCTCGAGTCGGCCAACAAACTCCAGAGTTGCCAGAGCACCTAGCAAGAACTTACGAACGGATAGGGTTGTGAGAGTAAGATAACTAAGTACATAAATTATAACTAATATATTAAAAATAATAAATGAAATAATACACGTTGAATGTAATAGATAAAGCGTGAAATAATAGTAGTTAACAACAATTGAGCGGCGTAAAGTGTTATCGTCGAGATTCGAACAAATCTGGTCAGTGCCGAATAAAAATATGACTGAACCAAAAAGGTGCTTCGCGTAGCACACCGACGTAGCAATAACTAGGACTTCAGTAAAACAAATAAGTACTAAAGCGCTCAAACACACGTGGTTTCGATGGTCGACCATGGAATATCGTGGCGCGCGTAAAACAAAACCTGAAACAGTAGCCCTAATCACGAACAAACGTACGACTAGCTACGGAAACTGTTGTGCCAACGTGCACACAAATGAATACCTAAGGCGGTGATCAGACAGCCTCGAACTCAACCGATAATTACAATCAAAATGTTTGTTACCAAAATAAATGTACTACTAATATGTGCAATAACAACTAAATCAATCAAAACGACAATACGTAAGTATCTCGTGTACACAAAAATTAATATCAAATATTGTAAAACAAATAAACAGAAATAATAAAAGTAATAAAATATTTGCTTAGCTGTAGGCGGGGGCAGGGGTACAAATCCTTGCATCAGCACACGTGCGAACAGCTGGGCTGTAATGGCGTCTCCGCGCAACGGCTTGTTGCAGGCGCATGCGTATTGAACAGGAATATCGGGTGTGGCCGATTGCAATGGCGTCCGCTTGGAATCTGCTATTACTATATTTCCTCCAAATAACTTTCCAAACTTCCAAGTGCGGAAATATATGCCAGTCCACAGCATAAACAAACTGGATGATGATGGTGATATCCAAAAACTTCAATACAGTTGTTCACAACTGTTCCATTTATGTTCCAAATAATGTAACCAATAGTATGAATTCCGAAAATAGTGTACGCTCACTACGTACGATAAATGGAAAATGGAATAAAGAAATAAAACGAAAACAAAGAATAAAAAAAAAGGAAAAGCCTGAAAAGAAAGTACGCAGTTAGGTCTCATATCACATGGTAAGTACGCCACTGAATTTACTCTAATTTAATGAAAATTGAAACTAGAATTTACTTTACAGAATGCCAATGAATTTACTATTAAAACTAAATAAGAAAAAGCAAAACTAGATTTTAAAATAATTAATTACCTGAGATTTTGGGCGGCTTGAAGTAAATGACTAAATGATCTCTCAAATCCGGCTCAAAGCCGCAGAATACAAAATTCTAAACAGTGGTTGTAATGCTACCGTTCTAATCCAGATAAAAATCTGATAGAAAACTAAAATAAACCAATAATCTTTCCAAAACTATGTAGCACAACCAGATCACTAAAAGTCTACTGAATGACTGATTCAACAAATTTAAAAAATTCTAATTTTCTAGTTACAGCAAGCAAAAATTTAAATAATACTTGACCAGTGAGATATGATGCCGAACTTTGTAACAATCCGAGGACCGAAAGTGCATATTCGCCCGGAGGGTGGCGGACAGAAAAGGCGAAATTAAATAAATAATCTAATTCAAAATGCAGCCGTAACAGTATAAATTTGCGAATTTTTTAAATAAGTTGCGTAAAGAAATATATTTCAATTCGAGTAAAAATACTATTTCGACCCTTTATCACTCGACGCGAAAACTGGGTTATATAACAATTATTATTAATAACTTTTAGAGTATACAAAATTTTCCGGTACCGGGAGTCAAACCCGAGCCTCCCGGGTGAAAGCCAGCTATCCTAGCCACTAGACCATACCGGAGATATAAAAAGTACGTCTTCAACGTTTTGAACCTAGCACTGGATCTAAATTTAACTTAAATGTACTGGTTATTGCTGGTAGAAATGTAAAATATATTCCGGTACTGGGAATCGAACCCGAGCCTGCTGGATGAGAGCCACTAGACCATACTGGAGATACTGAAATATGTCTGCAAAAGCTTAATCCCACAATTCTGTTATTGGAAATATTATTATTATTTATTTTTTTTTTTAGATGTAATGCAATTGATTGACTCACTTTGACTTTCTTGCAAAATAATATAACAATGACTTAGAACAATGACCTACTCACTTTACTATCTTATTACAAAGACTACAGTTAACTTACCTCACTATTTATTTACTTTCTGTCATGACATAACATGACATATGACATACATTATATTTTATATCATACATTATATTATGACACACAGGTCATTACATTATATGACACGACATTATACATATAACATACAAAGATACATGACATGACATGACATCACATCACATCACATGTTGTGAAATAACATTGATATTATAATGGTTTTTTTTTTTAATTTTTAAAAGATTTTGACACTAAATTGCAACAATTTTAGCAAATTTTTATCATATCCTTGATTGAGATATTCAACATTTTAATTGACTTCTTTAATTTTTACAAGATTTTAAAATGCAACTTTTTTAACCACCTTTACAATATGCTTGACTTTTACATATTATGCAATATAGACATTTTAACAGATTTTTAGATAACTTTAAATTTGACAATTTTTAATTTTTACTCAATTTTGACAGATTTTCTAACATTTGGAAACCATTTTGAAACAAAATTGTAACAAATTCTTCAGTTTTTAAAGATTTTTTTTAATTTGCATTTTTTAATTTTTACAAAATAGGGTAGATGGCTTAATGGTATCGAGTCGGCCTGTGGATCCTAGAAACAATGGTTCGATTATCGCAGTGGACAAACATTTTCATCACATTAAAATTACCCCACCACTAACATATTTAGGGGCAGTAATTTGACGGCTGGTAATCGCACTTTACGCGCAGAGTGCCACACCCAGTAATGGGTGAAAAGTATGGTGATATATTTATTTATTTATTAGTTTTAAATTTTAACAAAAATCTTCATATTTCAGAAGTTGGGTTTTTTCTCAATTGTGATAGTTTTTCTTACATTTGGAAGCCATTTTGAAGGAAAATAGCGACAATATCTTCAATTTTGACAAACTAAAATTTTAACAATGTTTTTTTTTCAATATTGACAAATTAATATGCCTATATTTGGTGGCTATTTTTATAGATTTTTACAAGTTTAGAAGTGTTTAATTTTCAGAAATTCCTTAATAAAAACAGATTTACAGAATTTTTTAAAAATGTATTTTTTTATATTTTGACAAATTCTTTAATAATCTAATATTTGGTAGCTATTTTGAAACCAAATTGCTGCAATTTCTTCAATTTTTATAATTTCTACTAGATTACATTTCTTCAATTTCGATAAATTTCTTACTAATGACAGATTTCTAGAATATGAATAAAATTTGATTTTTTTAAATCTGACAAATTCCTCAATATTCTCATATTTGGTGGTCATTTTGAAACAAAATGACAGCAAATTTTTTAATTTTTACAGATTTCTAGAAAATGTACAAGTTTAGATTTCGTCTATTTTGATAAAATCCTTCATAATAACAAATTTCTTGTATTATAACAAATTAGTTTTTTTAAATTTTGAAAAATTCCTTAATATTTATATTTGGCAGCCATTTTGAGACGAAATGTAAAAGAAATAATGTTTGAATTGTTTCTAATTATTTTACACAGTTTTATTTAAAAACCGTCCGTCCCATGTAAATGTTGACTTTGGTGGATACATGTAAAATAAGTTTTTCTGAAACCGGCAAGAAAGTGACCAAGTTTAGTATGGAAAATAGGTTTTTACAAAAACAGTAATGTAAAAGTACGTATTCAAAGCTAGAATAAAAATAACAATCTGGTAAAGTACAAAACAGTCTAGTAAAGATTTTATCTGACTGTTATTTTTGTTGTAACCTTGTATACATAGACTGCAGTCAATACAATTCATATCAAAAAATTTAAACATTTGGAATTATTTATGATTAAATATTGATTAAATGAAACGGTTTCAGAAAAGATAGTACAAATAATACGTCAGAAAAGTACGCACTTCCCTGACTTATTATGTAATATACTATTTTTAAAAATAAAAAGTTTCAAAAAAATATGATTCCAAATTGTATACCACAATACAGTCAATATCCCTACACTTTATTTAACACAGATTATTTAATTTTAATAGTGAATTTAATGAAATTAATAAAAATAATTCCTAATTTTTCGCCTACTCTTTTATTGTTAAGGACGTAAATTGTTTTCAATTTGTTTTAAATATTTTCATTTGTCATTTTCACCACGAATATTATAAATGTTAATTTGATTTTGTATACTTGATCTTTTGATTAGTTTATTTGTTAATAAATAGTATTTATTGATTTCCTTCCTCTTAATAATTTGTTATATTTTAGTCAATTTCAGCGACAGATCTTAATATTTAAAACAAAATGTAGGTTTGTAGCAATAAAAGACTAGGTGAAAAACTAGGAATTATTTTTATTAATTTCTGTAAATAATCTGTGTTAAATAAGATGTAGGGATGTTGGCAGTATTGTAATATAACATTTGGTACCATAATTTTTTGTCGGACACTTTTTATTTACATACAACTGATTTTACATACGTATGTCAGCACACGGTATAAAAATGCTCTAAAATAAAGTAATCCTCAAATGCGTAATATTTATTATTGTTTTAAATAATAACAAGATAAGAATTAAGTAAGTAATAATTCCGCTATCTACAATGAAACTTGGGTTAGTTAAAACTTTTTGAGTATCGGGTTGAATTTTTAAAAATTATCATAATTTCCTGCTTTTCGTGATACATATTTTTTGCCAGCGAACCATATTCTATTATCTGTACCTGGAAACCTGGAATCAATCCTTTTCCAGTTGACCAGATCGTTCACGGTGACCGCAGTTCTACTTGACTTCCTTCCAGCTATAGAAGGGCCAATAGTTTTAATAGAAAATCATTCTCCATTTGTTGTTTAGTACGCATTGAAATTAGAATACAATCGCAGTCAAGATGGTCCACGCCTACGTCGAACTGCAGTTCACCTTGGGACAAATACAATTAGGAAGTGACGATCTCGGGAACCTACTAAAGGAAGTCGCTACCAGCATCTTGAGGTATGTTCTTTTGCATTGTTTTACTTTATCTTATACCACTAGGTTACAAATATGTAATAATTTGTTTGTTTGTTACAGATATTTGGACAATGGAGGTGAACAAATAGCTGCTAACAATAACAAGAAGAGGAAGCTGGATGTAAGGAGTAGCCATAAGAACGCAATGAAATTGAAATGTAAATAACTTATTATTGCCTGTTTGTATAAAATTTTGACAATAAAATATAATTTTGTAAAAGGTCATTGATATATTATTATTTTGATTTTCAGGACATTATCAAATGTTTTACTGGAAATTACACAGTTTTCTGCCTGCATTCCATAAGTAAATATTGTAACAACTCATTTCTATCCAATTTATTTTTTTAATTAGTTAATCAATTAAATATTTTATTCAATTTTGCTTCATAAACTCATGTTTAATTGCTTGGATACAGATCATTAAAATTGTTGTTTTATAAACAATTGCCTAAAAATTTTATTCCAGTAGAGGTTTAATTTGTTTTCACTAGCGGTTTAAAAATATCAAATATACGTCAAACATAATAAATTAAAAGTTTATTAAATAATTATACATACATTATAAGGTATTGAAACAGTCAAAAACAAATATAATACGCATTTCATTTTCTCATTAACGAAGTTAGGTCTTGCAAGGATTCACTTATAAAAAAAAGTTGCAGTTTTGACCACTGCCACTTTCAAAGTTTACACTAACTAATTCGTTGTTCATGACATTATGTAAATGAAATGATCATCAATCAGGACATCTTTATCTTCCATGTTCAATTGCTACACACTGATACACTGTAAAGACTTCATTCAAACCATTTTTCTTTCCAAATCATATTAAGTTTTCTGTAGTTTCCAAACCCTGATTACAATAATTAAATTATTTTATTTATAATATTTTTGTGGTAATGATAGTATAAGTTCGAATCTTCAGTTAAAAAATAAAAATATATTAAGCATCTCCAGTATGGTCTAGTGGCTAGGATACCTGGCTCTCACCCAGGAGGCTCGGGTTCGATTCCCGGTACCGGAATACTTTTACTCTCTAAAAGTTATTAATTAAAAATAATTGTTACTTAAACCGACTTAAACAATAAAAATTATTCTATATAGTGCCGTGGTATATCGGTTAGTATAATTCTTTTTTAAATATTTCTCATAAGATTATAAATAATACTTTATTTGAATAATCAGTGTTCTAATATCAGTTCCATGGTGTAATGGTCAGTATTCTGAACTTTGAATTCAGTAATCCGAGTTCAAATCTCGGTGATACCTGCATTTTGCTTCTCTGCTACAGTGCTGTGTTGTACTAAAAATAACCTCCCCGACGTGGAATCGAACCCCGGTTTCCCGCGTGACATGCGGAGATACTGACCACTATACTATCGAGGACTAGGCATATGTTGATAAATGCAGTTTTCTTATATTAATTATAGTAATAAGATTGTTGTTTAAATCGATCTTACCCAGGATTCGAACCTGGAATCTTCTGATCCGTAGTCACACGCATTATCCGTTGCGCCACAAGATCTTGATAAACACATGAGGTAGTTTTTGTTCTAACTTATTCATGACCTTATTTTATAAATATTAAAAATGTTTCCGCCCGGGATCGAACCGGGGACCTTCCGCGTGTTAGGCGGATGTGATAACAACTACACCACGGAAACTATACCAATCATTACTTTAACAGAATTCAAGATGATTTAAGTACAACAAAATAAAAGTATATTAGAATATTAGTCAAAATTGCTTGTAAGCAGTCGTAGCCGAGCGGTTAATGCCAATGGCACACTGGTCGAGGAGCAAAATGAGCATCGATGAGTTCCTCGATAACACAACAGAACGCACTCGTCAATCATGGTTTTCTGTTTCATCGATGACAAATACAAAGAATTTCTCTGACAAAAAAAAATTACGTTGGTAATAATATCAGTGAAATATTCCTATTCCGTCGGTCTTTAAATTGATATTTCCCTAGTTTATTGTTTTTGGAGGTTGTTTATCCAAAATACAGTTTTTTTATTAAAAGAAATATTTTGTGATGATATGAGTTCGAGTGAGGATGAAAGAGAGAGAAAAGCGTAGAAAAGTGTGGCAGCAAAAATGGTTAAAACGAAGAGATATTGGGCACGGGACTCTTCACTTGTTGCATGAAGAGCTGCGTTTGAAAGACAAAACAGCATTTAAAAACTGTTTACGTATGGATGAAGATTGCTTTATATTGCTTTTATAAAAAATAGAACATCAAATTACACATCTAGATACAAATTTCAGGGAAAGTGTGAACCCGCGAGACAGGTAAAATTAATTATATTTTATAGAAGTACGACAAAGAAATATGAATACGTTATTTTACAAATAACACTGAGATTTCTTGCGACGGGCGAATCATTTCAAAGTTTGTCATACAGTTTCCGAGTAGGAAGAACCACAATTGGATGAATTGTATTAGATTCAATTAATGCAATTTTTGAATGCATGAGGGACGAATATATAAAGGTAAAGGATATAAAAACACAATATATTATTTGTAATTTAAGAATCGTATTTTTTCCGCCTTTCTGCGGCAAATATTAAATTAACAATTTCATGTTCTACATCCTCGCTGTAACCCTCCCCCAATTTTCGCAGCCTCGATGCTATGAAATTTCCGAACGTATCATAGTCGTCTTTAGATGAGGACTTGTTTGAAAGTTTGAGCAGGGCTGACGCAATTGTTGAACTGGCATCTAACCTTTCACGCTCTGTTGGAGTTGGCGTTTCCTCCCTGCTAGAACTTCCTGTAACATCGGATATCTTCCTTTTCTTTTGGGAAGGAGTTGTAGAACGTTCCGTGCTACACCCAGGTACAGGAGAAGGGACTGAGGAACGTCGTACAGCTGTAGCAGTGGGTAGTGTTGAGGGCTGTTTCTTAGCTCCTGTTGACGCAGATAAAGGAGTTGCTGCAGACACAGCGCAGGTGCGCCTCTCAATCTTACTTGTAGCAGCTGAGGTCCAAGGACTCTCGACTTGAATAGCCGGAAAAGGAGTTGACGTACTAGAATAATCCGAGTACTAAAAAAAAAAATATATATTGTTTCAGATTCCACGAAGCGAAGAAGAGTGGTTCTTAATTGGGAATGAGTTTAAAGAAAAATGGAATTTTCCCAATTGCTGCGGGGTCGGAAAACATATTAATTTCAGACCACCTAGAAATGAAGGATCATATTATAGAAATTATAAAGGAACTGACAGTATAGTTCTTCTAGCAGCAGTGGATGCTAATTATAAATTTATATGCATCGATGCGGGGACAAATGGTAGAGTAAGCGATGGAGGCGTTTTCCGTAACAGTCATCTCTCCACTGCTATTTTGATAAATATGTATAATATTCCTGAGTCAGTTTTGCTCCCTGGAACTGATGTACATACGCCGTTTGTATTCGTTGCGGGTGACGCATTCCCTCTGAGCTCTAGAATAATGAAACCATTTCGCTACCATGGCTTAAGCCACGACAAAAAATTTATAATTACAGACTGAGCAGGGCAAGAAGGGTTGTTGAAAATGTTTTCGGAATTTTAGCAAATAGATTCAGAATTTTTTTATCACCAATAAATTTAAAAGTGGAAAAAGTGGAACGAATTACAGTAGTTTGTTGTATTCTCCACAATTTTCTTTCCAAACATTCAGAAGAAACCTACATGAACGAAGAAAATGAGAAGCCAGCAACTTTAAGGAACATGGTACGCACTGAAAAATTGGGAAATAGAACAACCAGAGAAGCTGTAGAGACAAGAAACACTTTTGTTAATTATTTTAATAATGTTGGCGCTGTACATTGGCAAAATGATTATATAAATAGAATTTAAACATAACATGTTTTACATTTACCTCGAACTCCTCATCCAAATACTCTATTGATATTTCTTCTTCTGCTTCTTGATATTCAGGATCAGCTACCTCCTCGACAACTCCTCCCACAAAAGTACCCGCCCGAACTTTTACAAAATCCCGGAGGAACATCAAAGCTTCGAAACACCATAGTTTCGGAGTGTACACGCTGCTCGTACCAGCTCCGCTCTTTTTAGAATCTGCCAGTTTCCTACATCCAGCAAGATACTGGTTCCGAGGAACTTGATACTTTTTTTTGCAATCTTCAGCTGTAAGAAAATAAATAAGTACTTTAATATACAAGAGTGATCTAATTTTTCGAACATCTGTTCTGGTTTCCGCTATCAGAACAATTCTTTAACATTAATTACAATCATTATTTGTTATAAAAATTGACTAAAATGATTAACAATTGTCAGTTTTGTTCAAATCTTTGACTATTAATTTAAGTTTAAAAAAATAAAAATAAATATATTGACTAATATTCAATGTATAGTTCAAAATAACTATTTTATATAATTATAATTTAATAACAAATAATTATTTAATTTGATATTTGTTTACAATGTATGTTTTTAAAAAAAATTATAACACTTTGTTTGGACTTGTATTGTCTTTACTATAAAATATAAATTTTATTACGTTTCTCTTACTAAAATCTGTAACCGTCTTCAGGGTTCAGGTATCAAGTATTTTAAAACAAATTATGAATGTAAATAATGTTCAAAAATTGATGACACCGGCAATTAGCACACATGTTCGGAAGTCATGTTACTTTGATCACTGTGTAGTGATTAATGGTTTAAATATATTAATTATTGTAATTACCTGTAATATCTGGATGCAACTGTGCTAGAGCATGCACCATTTCTTCCGGAACATCTCTATTCATCTTCCTGTTATGATAGTCAGGAGACTGTGTGTCGTACAAACAGGGATTCCTCTGATACACATTAATTAATGCCATCATGGCTTTTCGACTCCATGGCCGATTTAAACTACACACAAATTTATGACATTAAAATCTTTTATATATAAATAATATATAATAAACTTACCTCATATCGGAATGGAAAATCAAATGAACAAAATTGTATACTAAATAAAAACGGATAAACAAATTATAAAACGAAAATGTACTAAATAAAATTAGGCAAAAATATAAAAAGAAAATGAAACACTATAAATATAAAAAGAAAATGAAACACTAAATATCAAAAGAAAATTAAACACTAAATATAAAAAGAAAATTAAGGTGAAGCATTCCACCTGAAGTTCGTTAACCAACAATTTGTTATCGTGTATGTAGGGTCTCTTGCGGTCCTGACAAAAATGTAGATCTGTATAGAATAGTGCAAAAGTTATTGGCGCGCGTTTAAAAACTATGTAAACGTGAAGATTTTCAAGAAAATTATTTTAAATCACAGGAAATATTTCTATTTGATGTCAACACAATAAAAACTAAAATTTAATAAAATATATTTTATTTGATATTATAATATAAAAATAACAACATTTTACTTACATTTTTATTTCAGTTATACATAATCATATATAATAGTATATTATTTTATAAGGAGCTGAAGTGATACTTTTTGTGCACACGTCCATTAACTACAGACGAAGCACAAAACGTCACTTTCACTGCACATAAAATATGCCATTTTTTCGGAATGTTTATCCATTATGTCATATAATTTCTCTGACTCACGTGAGCGGCAGAAAATATCTTTCTGCTAAAGAAATTCTTTGACTCTAACGAGCGTTAGAAAAAGTATTTGACAGAAAAATCTAACTTTAACTGTTTCTATGGATTGTGTGGCATATTCCTGATCGACATACTTCTATCTTTTCGTGAATCAATTATTTCTGGAGCAAGTTCCTTTACATAAAATTTCTTTAATATTAGAAGCATCCATTGAACTAACTCCTCACTCCTCAGCAATTTTTATTGTTTCTACTTCGATATTCTGAAGTGTCCAAATAATGAAATCACATTCCTTTCATCCTGTTATGAATTTTATTTCGATAAAATGTTTGAGGTTAGAAATTAATTACTTTCTATAACCGTATAATTAAACACTTTTTTGTTGAAAATATCATTTATTGAGCGATAAATAATACATTCCAGTACTTCAAATTATCCTGTTCTACTAGTATGCTCATCTAAAAATGATGAGATATTTTATTATAAAAAAGTACCTATAACTTTGAATATTATAATATAATATAACACGAAAAACAAAACTAGACATATTTCAAACCACAAATTATGAAATGCTTATATATTTTCATATATATCTCTATGAAGTACATCTTGACACACATGATTATGACAGCTGTCATTCTGCCAGATCATTTTAACGCTGAGTGTACGTCGAAGCCCACATCACATGTAGAAAATAAGAATTTCGCAAAGAAGCAACAATAAATTCAAATGTCAAAAAAATATTTCATATATTTTATCTTATCCAAATGAAGAAACAAGTAGTACTACTTAATCTCTGAACATTCAGCTTTTTGATATGTGTATGGATAAGAATGCTTAATCTTTATAATAGCAATAAATTGGAATTGAATTGTAGGAGATCATGATATCAAAATTTGAGATCTGATTTTCTCAAAACTCCAAATTAATATTCCTATATTTGGTGGTTATTTTTACAGATTTTTACAATTTTTACAAGTTTAGAAGTGTTTAATTTTCAGAAATTCCTTAATAAAAACAGATTTACAGAATTTTTTAAAAAATGTATTTTTTTATATTTTGACAAATTCTTTAATAATCTAATATTTGGTAGCTATTTTGAAACCAAATTGCTGCAATTTCTTCAATTTTTATAATTTCTGCTAGATTACATTTCTTCAATTTCGATAAATTTCTTACTTATGACAGATTTCTAGAATATGAATAAAATTGGATTTTTTAAAATCTGACAAATTCCTCAATATTCTCATATTTGGTGGTCATTTTGAAACAAAAAGACAGCAAATTTTTTAATTTTTACAGATTTCTAGAAAATGTACAAGTTTAGATTTCGTCTATTTTGATAAAATCCTTCATAATAACAAATTTCTTGTATTATAACAAATTAGTTTTTTTAAATTTTGAAAAATTCCTTAATATTTATATTTGGCAGCCATTTTGAGACGAAATGTAAAAGAAATAATGTTTGAATTGTTTCTAATTATTTTACACAGTTTTATTTAAAAACCGTCCGTCCCATGTAAATGTTGACTTTGGTGGATACATGTAAAATAAGTTTTTCTGAAACCGGCAAGAAAGTGAGTTTAGTATGGAAAATGGGTTTTTACAAAAACAGTAATGTAAAAGTACGTATTCAAAGCTAGAATAAAAATAACAATCTGGTAAAGTACAAAACAGTCTAGTAAAGATTTTATCTGACTGTTATTTTTGTTGTAACCTTGTATACATAGACTGCTGTCAGTACAATTCATATCAAAAAATTTAAACATTTGGAATTATTTATGATTAAATATTGATTAAATGAAAGGGTTTCAGAAAAGATAGTACAAATAATACGTCAGAAAAGTACGCACTTCCCTGACTTATTATGTAATATACTATTTTTAAAAATAAAAAGTTTCAAAAAAATATGATTCCAAATTGTATACCACAATACAGTCAATATCCCTACACTTTATTTAACACAGATTATTTAATTTTAATAGTAAATTTAATGAAATTAATAAAAATAATTCCTAATTTTTCGCCTACTCTTTTATTGTTAAGGACGTAAATTGTTTTCAATGTGTTTTAAATATTTTCATTTGTCATTTTCACCACGAATATTATAAATGTTAATTTGATTTTGTATACTTGATCTTTCGATTAGTTTATTTGTTAATAAATAGTATTTATTGATTTCCTTCTTCTTAATAATTTGTTATATTTTAGTCAATTTCAGCGACAGATCTTAATATTTAAAACAAAATGTAGGTTTGTAGCAATAAAAGACTAGGTGAAAAACTAGGAATTATTTTTATTAATTTCTGTAAATAATCTGTGTTAAATAAGATGTAGGGATGTTGGCAGTATTGTAATATAACATTTGGTACCATAATTTTTTGCCGGACACTTTTTATTTACAAACAACTGATTTTACATACGTATGTCAGCACACGGTATAAAAATGCTCTAAAATAAAGTAATCCTCAAATGCGTAATATTTATTATTGTTTTAAATAATAACATGATAAGAATTAAGTAAGTAATAATTCCGCTATCTACAATGAAACTTGGGTTAGTTAAAACTTTTTGAGTATCGGATTGAATTTTTAAAAATTATCATAATTTCCTGCTTTTCGTGATACATATTTTTTGCCAGCGAACCATATTCTATTATCTGTACCTGGAAACCTGGAATCAATCCTTTTCCAGTTGACCAGATCGTTCACGGTGACCGCAGTTCTACTTGACTTCCTTCCAGCTATAGAAGGGCCAATAGTTTTAATAGAAAATCATTCTCCATTTGTTGTTTAGTACGCATTGAAATTAGAATACAATCGCTGTCAAGATGGTACACGCCTGCATCGAACTGCAGTTCACCTTGGGACAAATACAATTAGGAAGTGACGATATCGGGAACCTACTAAAGGAAGTCGCTACCAGCATCTTGAGGTATGTTCTTTTGCATTGTTTTACTTTATCTTATACCACTAGGTTACAAATATGTAATAATTTGTTTGTTTGTTACAGATATTTGGACAATGGAGGTGAACAAATAGCTGCTAACAATAACAAGAAGATGAAGCTGGATATACATGGAAATGTAAGGAGTAGCCATAAGAAAGCAATGAAATTGAAATGTAAATAAATTATTATTGCCTGTTTGTACAAAATTTTGACAATAAAGTATAATTTTGTAAAAGGTCATTGATATATTATTATTTTGATTTTCAGGGCATTATCAAATGTTTTACTGGAAATTACACAGTTAACTGCCTACATTGCATAAGTAAATATTGTAACAAATCATTTCTATCCAATTTTTTTTTTTTAATTAGTTAATCAATTAAATATTTTATTCAATTTTGCTTCATAAACTCATGTTTAATTGTTTGGATATAGATCATTAAAATTGTTGTTTTATAAACAATTGCCTAAAATTTTTATTCCGGTAGAGGTTTAATTTTTTTTCACTAGCGGTTTAAAAATATCAAATATTCGTCAAACATAATAAATTAAAAGTTAATTAAATAATTATACCTACATTATAAGGTATTGAACCAGTCAAAAACAAATTTAATACGCATTTCATTTTCTCATTAACGAAGTTAGGTCTTGCAAGGATTCACTTATAAAAAAAAGTTGCAGTTTTGACCACTGCCACTTTCAAAGTTTACACTAACTAATTCGTTGTTCATGACATTATGTAAATGAAATGATCATCAATCAGGACATCTTTATCTTCCATGTTCACTTGCTACACACTGATACACTGTAAAGACTTCATTCAAACCATATTTCTTTCCAAATCATATTAAGTGTTCTGCAGTTTCCAAACCCTGATTACAATAATTAAATTATTTTTCCTACAACTGTGCGATTTCTTTGCTATTACGTAACTATTATTGCCTTGGTTACGTATGGAAAGTAGATGAATGCAGACCAAGTGCGTTTCCGAAAGCAAAGAAACACTAGTGCGGAAAGTGCTGAATTACGTAACTGTCAAAACAAAATTGTTTTGACAGCGATTTAAATTTCGCGCCGAGCGCGGAGTTCATATTTTGGCCACAGACGCTTATGGAAGTAGAAGATACGATGAACCAGCGCTAGTAAATATGCAGTAGTATATTTTGACGTTTATAAGCGTAACCTTAATTTGCAGTATATCTAATCTGTAGACAACTAATAAAAAGAACCGAACAAAGTAAAATATATCGATAAATGGTTTTATTTAAAGAGTAAGTGAAATACATAATATTTATTGTTTGTGTACAGGTATATTATTAACACATTTGTTACAGTTGCTTATATTGACATAATGTAAAATGGAAACTTTTGTGTCTAAAGAAACATTGATTCCTTCCGTACCTGTTCATATTATGAACAGTAATATTATTGACAACAATTTCGGAAGCTTTAGAAGTACCAGCAGCAGGTTGATTGTCATTGTCGAAAATAGATCCAACATAGTATGATCCGGAGCTTCAATTATCTTTGGAGGCGTTAATGATAAAGAAGAATCACTCACTGTACTATTCCAATCAAGATGATTTTGAAGAAATTATCTTGACGTTAGTGAAATATTTTTAAATAACGTAGAACAATGTGCAAGCAATCAACAAACAAACCATAGCAACGCCGTAAAACATCGTTCTCATGTAATATGATTAAAATTTTATAAATTTTAATAATATTTTAGTGATTTACTAAATCGCACAGTTGTAGGAAAAATGTTGTTTATAACACGTGCCGAAAAAGGTTACATGCTCGTGCAGATTTCCGCACTCGGCAAGCCTCGTGCGTAAAATTCTGCACTTGCACGTAACAAGCCTTTTTCGGCACTTGTTATAAAAATAACTATTATTTATAATATTTTTGCGGTAATGATATAATAAGTTCGAATCTTCAGTTAAAAAATAAAAATATATTAAGCATCTCCAGTATGGTCTAGTGGCTAGGATACCTGGCTCTCACCCAGGAGGCTCGGGTTCGATTCCCGGTACCGGAATATTTTTACTCTCTAAAATTTATTAATTAAAAATAATTGTTACTTAAACCGACTTAAACAATAAAATTATTCTATATAGTGCCGTGGTATATCGGTTAGCATAATTCTTTTTAAAATATTTCTCATAAGATTATAAATAATACTTTATTTGAATAATCAGTGTTCTAATATCAGTTCCATGGTGTAATGGTCAGTATTCTGAACTTTGAATTCAGTAATCCGAGTTCAAATCGAGATTTTCCTTCTCTGGTACAGTGCTGTGTTTGTACTAAAAATAACCTCCCCGACGGGGAATCGAACCCGGTTTCCCGCGTGACAGGCGGAGATACTGACCACTATCCTATCGAGGACTAGGCATATATTGATAAATGCAGTTTTCTTATATTAATTATAGTAATTAGATTGTTGTTTAAATCGATCTTACCAGGATTCGAACCTGGAATCTTCTGATCCGTAGTCACACGCGTTATCCGTTGCGCCACAAGAAATTGTACAAACACATTATGTAATTTTTGTTCTAACTTATTCCTGATCTTATTTTATAAATATTAAAAATGTTTCCGCCCGGGATCGAACCGGGGACCATCCTCGTGTTAGGCGGATGTGATAACAACTACACCACGGAAACTATTCCAATCATCACTTTAACAGAATTCAAGACTGATTTAAGTACAACAAATTAAAAGTATGTTAGAATATTAATCAAAATTGCTTGTAAGCAGTCGTAGCCGAGCGGTTAAGGCGTCTGACTAGTAATGAGAATCCCTCTGGGAGCATAAGCGAGGGATTAACCACTCTCAAAAATTTTGTACACTATAATTCAAATTCAAAGGTAATTCACACAATTCATTCGTAAGGCTTGAATAATCACGTAATTCTTGAATGATTTTAAGGAATTCTGGAATGATTCAAATAATTTTTTAATACATAGTAGTTATTTTAATACAAATCTAATTTAAGAATAAAAAAAGTTAAAATATATTATATTTTTTTATTAAAGTCCGTCAAAATGAACACATATTCACCTAGCATATAACAAGTACGACAGTAATACATTATATACTTTTATCATTATTATGACTTGGAAAACCTAAAAAAACTGCTCTTGATACTATACAATGTACGTATTGTCTCTGTCACAAAATTTATAGGCTGTGTAAACGTCTTCATATTGAAATATTGGTCAGCCAATTAGAATCAGAAAAAATTATGTCCTACACAACCACACTGTAATCTGTCACTGATTAGACTTTAGGTATATTGGAAATTTGGAGTCACATTACACGGAAAAAAATGATTAGATGAAATAATTAAATAAATAAATATATCATCACGTCTTTTACCCAATACTGAGTATGGCACTCTGCCGAAGCAGATCGTGGTGATATATTTTTGCGCGTGAAGTGCGGTTACCAGCCGTCTAATCACGGCCTCCAAAGATGTTAGTGGTGACGGAACCACAGGGGTAATTTTAAATTGGTGAAAATGTTTGTCAGCTGTGGGATCGAACCAGGGTTCTTTGGATCCACAGTCCGACTTGATACCACTGAGCCATTACCCCATATGAAATAAATGTTCAATCAGATGCATCCTTTTCTAATCATAATTATTATTTATGTTATTAGGTTTCTAGATAACAAACAGGTTTTTAACATTTAATTATTATTATTTTTAACTGTCACATTCATGGTTTAGTTCAGAAAATAATGATTGAATTGACAGAATTATATCAGAATTATATCAAATATCACTAAATGTCTCTCGAGCATTATAATTTTATAACAATTTCCTCAAGCACGTTACTTTTACGAATCAACCCTCAGCCTTCGGCGTCGGGCAGATTCCAAGCAAAGAGTTTTCGGATTGTTATAAAATTATTTTACATTATTACAGATGATAATTACCCTAGAGTAATTATCACTTATGTCATTGGGTTTATAGGTAACAATCAGTGTTTGGCATTTAATTATTATTGTTTTACCTGTCACTTAAAAAATTTAATTATGAAAATAATGATTTAATTGTCAGAAATATTTTAACAAATATTGTAACCGAATATCTTTGATAGATAATGAAATAATTTTTGACAGTTCCTCAAGCACACTTCTTTTAGATAAATGCAGGCTTTTCAAACGAAAAATTCAGCATGGTATTCAAAATAGACAATAATATAGGCAAAATAAGCAAAAAAAAACTGCAGTTTTAATTCGATATTTATTGTTCACAAAATTATTGTATATTAATAATAATAATATTACATCATTACATTTATATACTAAAACCGAGAGGGGTATTAGTTCTTTAAAATCATTTCATATAAAATTAAACAGGGCATCATTAAGAATACTTTAAATTTAAAACAATTGACAGTCGTAAAGTTTAATTTTTTTTATTTCGTCTAACAGTTCTTCTAAAGCTCTTTCATATGATAACACGGTATGATTCAGAATACTTTAAGTTTGAAATACTTGGCGGTCGTAAAATAAAATTTTTTTATATTTATTTCATTTAAGTTCTTTTAAAACCATTTCATATGACATCAAACACGGCATGATTCGAAATACTTTAAGTTTGAATCAATTGACGGTCGTAAAATTTTTATTTTTTTTTAATTTCATCTAATAGTTCTTCAAAAATCATTTAATATGATACCAAACACTGCATGATACGGAATACCTACTTCAGGTTTGAAACAATTGATAATCGTAAAATTATTTTTTTGAATTTTTATTTGAGTTAAAATTTCTTTTAAAAACATTTCATATGACACCAAACACGGTATAATTCTGAATACTTTAAGTTTGAAACAATTGACAGTCGTAAAATTTCATTTTTTTTTTCTTCTAAAAGTTCTTCTAAAGCTCTTTCATATGATATTAAACACGATATGATTCGGAACCCTTTAAGCTGAAAACAATTGACGATCGTAAATATATATATATATATAATAATGGGGTAGCTAGCTCAGTGGTATCAAGTCGGCCTGTGGATACTGAGAACTCTAGTTCGATTCCCACAGGCGACAAACAATTTTCGCTATTTTAAAAAACTACCCCTGTACGCGATCTCTTCAAAAGACCTTTCATTTGATACCAAACACGATAGATATTCAAGTATTTTACTAAAACAATTGCCGTAAAATAATATTCAATTTTGCATAATTGATCAATTTTGAAATCAAATATTCAAATAATTAAAATTACTACAACAAATGTGGCATTATTTGTTTACATTTAATGAGTCACTTTACCACAATTCGGCAAAAACTCAATTTTAGAAATTACCCATTCCGCGTTAACACCCATATCTTCCTGGTGGCGTTTGATGCATTATTGACAGGAACATTCAATCGATGGTACAATTGAAAGACAACGTCAATAATGGTTTTAAATGAATTAGACATCGTTTCCTTTAATACTGAATGGCGATAGAAAAATAACGACGGAACTTTTCTATTAGAAGGAAATGTAGAATCAATTTTATCAATTGCCGGTTCCACTAAATAATTCATTACTTTGTTATTTGAGACATTGTTGTGAAATCCATGCGTTCTGAACCCAGAACTGAGTGACAATAAGAAGGGACTGCGAATACACCGTCTCGAGTAGTCCATACTAATTCCAGTCGCCGGCGTATTCATGATGACACTAACATCAGCTTTAATCGCGCGCAAAATCGAGCCAAGTGTGAATACACGAATCGTTTATCGCATGTTCAGGGCAAGGTTTGTATCAATTTGTAAACCTTAAGGGCGCACTGCATCCAATTTGAATTTAACTGTTGTGTTACCCTCCTTACGTTTCCGCACTTCGTGGGCGGGACCTGATCCGTTCAGTCACACTCATGCGGGGTATAGTAACGACAAGGGTCACGAACCAATACAGCGGACCAGGCAACTCATATTTCAAATACGTCTCGCTGATACTTGCCCAGTGACAAAATCTTGTGGTATTTATAATTTTGTTATACATGCCGTGGCCAGAGCTGGGCAATACTTAAGTGCTTAAGTACCAATTTTTCGTATCTTCTAGTACTTAATACTTATACTGAAGTATATTTATTTTTGTGTTATTTAATACTTGAAATTTTCAAGTACTAAATTTCAGCTTGTACTTAATACTTACATTTTTGGATAGTAAATGTAAAAAATATTGAAGTACTATTTAAATGATTAAGTACGTCAATATTACTAAAATCACGGAAAGTAGGTACTTAAATATTTCGAAACATTGAAGTACTTTGAGTTTGCGGTTGATGCAGTTTTTTACTTTCTTATACGCAGTATAAGGAAGTATTGGTATCGTGAAAAAAATCGTTGACGAGATTTTCGCGGAAATACGTGTTTTGAGGTCCACTGAATCCGTTTTGATCATTTTCTCAATGATGTCTGTGTGTGTGTGTGTGCGGATGTATGTGCGGTCGTGCAATATCTCATGAACGAGATAAGATTTGTTAACGAAACTTGGTAATTATAAGTTTCATGAAAATACGAAGAGCTGAGTTGATTTTGAATGAAATTGAAAAACCGGAAGAGGAAGTTTACTGGACACACGAAACAATAAATTCCATTTATTTCAAAACTGGAATCAGTTACGAAAAAAAGTTTCAAATAAAAGATGTTGGTAAAAATAGTTGGAACATAAAATGTTATTTGCAATTTTTCTGTATATGCGTCTAAATTTGAGAAAAACTAATTTTTATATTTAATAATATATTTCAATAATCATAGTAGCAATAGAAACAAAAAACATAGATTTTAAGTTTCGCTTTATCTAGTTATCTATGTCTTTTTTCGGAAAAACAAATACATCATTTAAATGGTCAACTAATTCGGCAATTTTGCCTCCATTTAATCAACTTCGTATCTCAGAGTTCTTGAAATACCAAGGGTTAGGCTCGAAAAACGGACATTCTGTATATGTTTCATCAGTAAAGTTAGACATAAAGTAGTCAACATTACTAAAAAATTATACGTAAACAAATTTTATATTTTATGTGTCAAACAGATAAATGCTGAATTAATGAACATCTAAAATTACATGTTTAATAATATTATATATTCTAAATATTAAATATGCTGTGTATAAGAAAGTCGTATGGTGACCACACCAGATTTTTTTATTGTGCTGTACTGTCACGTAAACATAAGGAACACAGACATGTTCAAAATATTAAAAAAATATTTTTATCATCTGCTGCAGTTGAAAGAATATTTTCATTTGCAACAATGATTAATGGTCCATTGAGTGATAAACATTTCGAGCAGCTAGTATTACTTAAAGCAAATTCTAAAAAAAAATATTAATACATTTTAAATTATATTAATTTTATAACTTGATTGTGAAAATATACCGTTTTTGATAGTATGTACTTTTACCATTGCTTTAATTTGATTTTCCTATTTATGCAACACATGTATTCAATTATTTACTTTTCACTGGTGATCTAATTAGTGATTGTGAAAAAAAAATTTTCATGCTAAAAGAATTTTATTATCGTTTTATATAATATTAATATGTTTTATTTATTTAGCTATATTACTTTATGAAATACGTACATTTTTATTTATGTATACATTAGCACACTAGTATTACATATATGTTTATTTGTATATATAAGACTGATTATTTTTTGTAATTTCCGGCAACATTCTACATTTTACATGTACTTATTTATTTTGAAATAAAAAATCTTTTTATTACTTTCTTTTACGCAGTATAAGGAAGTATTGGAATCGTGAAAAAAATCGTTGACGAAATTTTCGCGGAAATACGTGTTTTGAGGTCCACTGAATCCGTTTTGATCATCTTCTCAATGATGTCTGTGTGTGTGTGTGTGTGTGTGTGTGTGTGTGTGTGTGGGTGGGTGTGTATGTGTATGTGTGTGTGTGGGTGGGTGTGTGTGTGTGTGTGTATATATATATATATATATATATATATATATATATATATATATATATATGTGTGTGTGTGTGGGGGTGTCTCATGAACGAGATAAGATTTGTTAACAAAACTTGGTAATTAAAAGTTTCATGAAAATACGAAGAGCTGAGTTGATTTTTAATGAAATTGAAAAACCGGTAGCGGAAGTTTACTGAACACACAAAACAATAAATTCCATTTATTTCAAAAATGGAATCAGTTACAAAAAAAAGTTTCAAATAAAAGACTTTAACAAAAATATTTGGAACATAAAATGTTATTTGAAATTTTCCTGTATATGCGTCTAATTTTGAGAAAAACTAATTTTTATATTTAATAATATATTTCAATAATCATAGTAGCAATAGAAACAAAAACATAAATTTTAATTTTGGCTTTATCTAGTTATCTATGTCTTTTTTCGGAAAAAACAAATACATCATTAAAATGGTCAACTAATTTGGCAACTTTGCCTCAATTTAATCGATTTAATCTCACCGTTTTTGAGATACCGAGGGTTAGGCTCGAAAAACGGACATCAGTAAAGTTAGACATAAAATAATCAACATTACTAAATAATTATACGTAAACAAATTTGATATTTGATATGTTTCAAACAGATAAATGCTGAATTACTGAAAAACTAAATTACATGTTTATTAATATTATATAAATAAAATAAATAAATAAATATATCATCACGCCTTCTACCCATTACTGGGTGTGGCACTCTGCTGAAGCAGATCTCGGTAAGTGATATATTTTGCGCGTGCAGTGCGGTTACCAGTCGTCAAATCACGGCCCCCAAACATGATAGTGGTGGAGGAGCCACAGGGATAGCTTTTTCAAATTATGAAAATTTGTCGCCTGTGGGAATCGAACCAGGGACCTCAGGATCCACAGGTCGACTTCATACCACTGAGCTAGCCATCCCATTTTAAATATTAATATTATATAACATTTATATATTCTAAATATTATATATGCTGTGTATAAGAAAGTCGTGTGGTGCCCGCAGTAGATTTTTTTTTAATCATGTTTTCAAAATGTATATTTAGAATATGTTGTTATTAAAATAAATAACAATAACAGAAAAACTATTTGCTAGAAAAAGTACTGCAAAACAAGTACTAACCATGGTTAGTCCTTGTACTTATACTTAAGTACTTTGGTCCTATTACTTGCCCAGGTCTGAGCGTGAATGAAAGAGGAATTTCACAGCAAAAAGACAAGTATAATCTAACCTTGAACGAATGTGAAGTGGTATCACTCAGTACCTATCTTATTGAATATTTTGAATGGTCTACTCTACAATAAAGGCGAAAGAAAATAGTACACATTTTGCGCGTTGTGGCAGCACTATACCACAGTAATTTTTGGACATTTAGATGTTTAGTATTAGTTAAATTAAACCTCGTAAAACTAATTTATTACGCAGTTTTTTATATTGTACTTCTAAATAAAAGTTCAATCTTTGTTTGCCGTGTTCCAGTTATTTAATTTTGCTCTTGTATGATACATTTTTTTCTCACTTAAAATAGGCAAATAATGGAATTTTAAATGTAATTTAATTACAAAAGGAAAATGAAAATTTATTTTTTTTTCACGGGAAGCACGGAGTAAACTCTTTACTATCTAATAAAGTTTAATTTGGGCTTCTAAAGTTTAGAATTTGTTCATAAAGTGTTTAATACGAATATCATTTTTCAAACGCAATTTATCAGTGCAGTGCGCCCTTAAATTAACAAATAAGTCTTATTATATGTGAGCGCGTTTTATTCATCGTAAAATAACATATTTTTTTTTAATCAAATTAAAAAATCTGTTGATTTGATTGAATATTTTAGCCATGAATACATAGCTTACTGCTTTACTTTCCATACTTTCACTTTCTATAATACAATATATGATAAACAATTTTTTACAAACAAAAATTCATATATAACAAAAATCTGGAAAATGATT